>CABHPR010152020.1:0-14224 GCA_902168415.1 Peromyscus melanophrys | reverse complement strand
TTTTTGGAGTCAGTATAGAATGCCAGGAAGGTTTCCTAGGAGGGGCAGCTCTGTGCTGAGCCTGGGTGTTCTTAGGCCCACTCAAGAGACGAGGGCCAGACTTAGCCATGCATGCAGCCTGGGCACCTGTCCAATTCTAGCACAAGTTGGCTAGCCCTCCACCTCCTACAGCTTGTGCACATTCCTAACTCCAGCACAGGCTGGCCCACTCCCTACCTTCTGCAGTCTGGCTAGTGGGGTTACACGTGATGAAGATCATGGGGTGGGCATGTCTTTCCTGCCTGTGTGCTCCAGTGGCAGAGCAAATGTAGATGGCGTAAGTGTAGAACACCCCGCCTAGGAGTTCCAGGAAGCAGACACAGAGAAAAACAAGGGGCCCTCTGAAGCTCCCTACTCTTGAAGTAGACAGCCTAGAAGGGCTCAGCCTAGAAGCAAGAATAGAAGTAGCAGAACCACATCTGGGCAGACACAAACAAAGATACTCATCCTTCAGAACTGCCTCCTCACAGCGGAAGGAGTGGGCAGGCTGCAGCCACCCTACCATCTCTCTCTCTCAAGGACCACAGTGGCTGAGGCATGAGCTTCTGCCACTGAGTCCACCTTGATATCTGATAGTCATCTATTAATTGCAGTCACACATAGGCTTCCTAGCAGATCTTGTTCATTAGTAACAGAATATTTGGGGTGTTTAAGTGACTTTCTCATTACCACTGTGTTAACCCAGAGGCCACCATGCTGGTAGGAATGTGTGTGAAGGGGCCCAGGTCACCCATCTTCCTTTTCTAGCCATACAAACCTGCCAGGCTATCAGGTCTTTGAGCCTCTCGATCTGCCCATGGGCCTCAGGATGCTCCTGCAGGTATCGGTCTGTGAAGAAAGCCTGTGGAGATAGGGAAAGGTGTTCACACGTGATCGCCTAGCACACCACTGCGCAACTGCGCACAGGAGCCTTGTGAAGAGATCCATGTACAACCCAGTCCCACAGACCTCATATGGCACTCCCTGTAGACCCAGGGTTGGACTCTTCCCAGGACCCAAGGTCAAACATAGTACAGAGAGCACATAGGCATCAGGAGTCCAGAAAGGCCACAGCTGATCTAGATTGCTTGGTCCTATTGAGTAGCAGTGGCTATGGCCCTCAGCTGTACCAATGCTTGGAAGTTGACCCTGATAGCTGATATTCTTCTCTATTGATTCCAGCCAGACAAATATTTGTCTGGAAGACACAGACATTGGGGGAGGGGGTACTAACTTTTGTTCCATGACCATTGTCAGCTCACTAGGAGACCCTTTTGATCTCAGGTTTCACTGTCTAGATCGGTGTCAACAATTTTCTTTTGTGTAGGGCCAGCAGACAAATGATTTTGGTCTTGTGTACCACATAGGCCTCTGTTTAGTGGCTCAAATATGTCACTGCTGTATCAGGGAAACTGTCACAGGCAAGGAGTAAATAAATGCATGCAGCCCCAGCATTTGCAAAAATGGGCAGTGGGCTATGGTGGGCAGACCTGATTTAGCCCGTACCTCATGATCTTCGATTTCTGCCCATTCCCACTGAGCTATTAAGGAGGGAACTCAGAGGCCCCTCCACTGTACCCATGCCATCTGTCTAGGGTAAATATCTGGACTCTTGCTTATCTCCAGAATGGAATCTTTAGGTCCGTAATGACCCCAAGATTTCTGGAAAGTGAAGATGACTCTCCAGGATAGTTTCTGGGTCCCAGGGTTGGAGTATGGGAATGCTCAGCCCATCCCAGGTATGTCACATGCCTTCTCATAATTGGCAAAGCCACCCATGACGGCGGGATCCACAATGCCATTCAGGAGCATGGACAGGGGGTTGATGGGAAGGCCTGGGTCATCCAGGTGCTGCTGGACCATACTGCTGATCTTGTCATTGGTCAGCTGCATCGTCTCAATGGCATTCTCCAGCGGGCTGATCTCTACCTGCAGGGAAGAGAGCATGGTGTGCATCAGTTGAGCTATTGCAGTGTGCCCAAGTGAGGCGGCCTCCCTGGCCTCCTGCACATTTTCCTTCTAACGCCTGGTTTCTGTGCAAATACAGGCATTTGGACTTAGGAAAATCCAGTTGTCTTGTGCATGTTAATGCAGATCTATCTGGAGGACTTTAACTTGGCTTCCACCAGATCTCAGCCTGGCCACCCTAAATGGTCTCGTTGGCTAATGTCCTGACTGCCTTCTGTCCACGTGGGTGGCTTTGGGATAGAGCCTGAAGGTTTCAGGGTGGGAAGTGCTCATGTCCCCAGAAGGGGCAGGCAAAGGGTCCTGAGGGCTCTGAGTAGGGGTGGGGGTCTCCATCTTGGCTGTTGTGGGGTGGAGAGGTCTGGTGGAACAGGGACACACGTGTTCACGCAAGGGCCCAGAGCTCTCATTGGCATGAGCCAAAGAGAGGGGTGGGCACACAGAAGGCAAGAGCCAGATTGGCAAGCGTTAGTCAAGTCCTTCAGCCAAATCACCAGGTGTTTTAGGGACTCACTGTTAATTGAATGGCAGGAGCCATCTCCTGATGTGGGATCCAGCCCAGTGAAGATACATGAACAAAAGCATATTGTAACTAGTTTTTTGTTTGTTTGTTTTTGTTTTTGTTTTTTGAGACAGAATATCATGTAGCCAAGGCTGGCTTCACATTCAGCGTAGAGCTGAAAATAACGTTGGAACTTCTGATCCTCCTGTGTGCTAGGATTACAGGCGTGCACCGCCACACCCGGTGTATGTGGTACGGGGGATAGAACCCAAGACTTTGTGCATACAGAGGATGCATTCTACCATGTGGGCTACCGCATCCTTATGTTTTTATTGGATCATTTTATATGGGCAATTGTCATAGGCCTGATATATTTTGGTCTTGGCAATAAACCTATGGCACAGCTCTGTTAGTGAAGCCATCCTGCAGCTCCCCATAAATGTGAGTTTCATGTAAATAAAATTGTCCCATAGTGCTAGAGATGGCTTAAGTGGTTAAGAGAGCCAGCTGCTCTTCCAGAGGACCTGGGTTTGATTCTGAGCATCCACATGGCTTACAACTACCTGTAACTCCAATCCCAAGGGATTCAACACCCTCTCTTTTGGCTTCAGCAGGCATTGTACACACACGGCATACACAGGACATATATACAGGTAAAATACCCATTCATAAATAAAACCAAACAACAAAAATAACCCTGTCCCATAGCAAGGTAAAGTGTGGCTTATAAAACGGGAATCGTCATGTCTGTCAAAAATATGTCCAAGGAGGAATATAGTCTCACATGAAATGAGTAAACTTTACTCATTATTTGTCATGCAAATGGCAACAAAACTACCAGGAAGAGGCTTTGTCAGATGTTTATTTACATCAGTGGGAATGTACTTTATGGTCTCTTCCATTTAGTGAAGAGAAAGAAGTATCAAAGCAACGCAGCTACAGTTGACATTACTAATGTGTGAGAAGGAATGGATTTCTTGTCAGCTAGCCCTGGGGGTGGCCACACAGCTTTAGGAAGAAGACGCAGGAGGCGACGGGGAGATATTGATGCTCCGAGGTACACACAGGCTGGAGACAGGCACTGAAGGGTCTGGAGCATGTAACAGGCCACCATGATCACAAGGCTCTTGAGGACAAGGAGGGCATGCCAAACACAATGGGAGAAACAGGCAGGTACTCCCTTCCGGGGTGTCTCCTTACCATGAAGACAGATTTGACTTCAAACCACCTTAAAATTCCTGGCAGCTTGTAGGCCGTAGTGTAGATGGTTCTCTCGATCCACATATTCTGTAAGAAGAGCCCACACAATACACATCAGGAAGGGGATGCCAGTAGGAGGGAGGGGGCTCTGTTCCCTTGGGTATCTATGTGACCCCAGCATGTGGGTCTTCTAGCAGGACAAGGTCTGCCTGTGTTCACATGGGACAGGTGTGTGCTAAGGGAACCCCAGGAGCTCTGTTCTACTTGACAGCCATAACTCATCATCAAAGCACCGTATTTCCTGCCTATTAAACATGTCTCTCTGCTGTTCAGCATGGAAGTGTAGTGGGTTAGCAGGGGTGATGTAAATACCTCAGAATGATAGGTGTTCCCTCTTATATTAGTGTTTTTGGGGGAAGCGTCCAAGTGAGTTTTGTGTTAGCCTTACCTAGGGTTCAAGAGGTACTCAAAGGCACAAATGCATCAAAAACAAACTTTCCTAAAACTGACTTTTTAAATGCTGTGGAATAATCCTTTTGTACACTGTAAAGGTTTCTCACTTGAATTGGATTAATAAAAAGTTGACTCTTTGGTAGCCAGGCAGGAAGTATAGGTGGGACAACCAAACTAAGGATGCTGGGAAGAAGGGTGGAGTCAGAGGAGACGCCAGAAGATGCAGAGGAAGCAGGACATGCTGTAAACGAGGCAACAAGCCATGGGCCATGTGGCAGAGGGTGGCTAAGAAATATGGGTTAATTGAAAATATAAAAGTTAGCTAGTAATAAGCCTGAGCTATCAACTAAGCATTTATAATTAACATTAAACCTCTGAATGGTTATTTGAGAGTGGCTTGTGGGACAGAACTTCTGCCTACACTCTTGTGTTTTAATAAAATCATTAAACAACATAATTATTATGTTTATATTCTATGGAAACATAGTGTGTAAATAGAAGGGAGACATGTACCACAAAGTACTGTTGAGGATCTACACACTATGGCATCCTTTGTTCAAGACTTCTCTTCCACTGTTATGGCTTTTCCCATGCACATTTTGTTTCATCTTTTGAGACAGGATCTCATGTACCCCTTGCTGGCCCAAACTTGGTAGGTAGTTGAGGATGAACTTGAACTTCTGATCCTTAGTGCTGGGATTACAGGTGTGCACCGCAATACCCACTCAGTTTATGCAATGCTGAGGATCAGACCTAGGTCTTTGTGTATTCTATCTAGGTAAGCATTCTACCATCCAAGATATAGCCTCTGCCCTTGGTATATTTTAAATAGAAGTCTTTTCCAACATGTATTCTTTATAAAGCGGCACCTCACACATTGCAAGAAATATTTTTAAACCAATGAGACTAATTCTATGCTCCTTTAATGGTTGGTCTATAGCTCTAGCAGAGGGGCAAACTATAAGCCACCGGACAGCCACCTTCTCAGGACTAACAAGTCTTGGGGTGACAATTACAGAAAGCTGGCCTGGCCTTTAGAACCTCTCTTCTGAGATTCTAGAGGAAAGCAAGGAGACTGCAGGAGCTTCACGAGCTTCAGGGCCACAGGCAGATCTTTGCCTCCCAGACCAAGTTCTTCTGCCTGTGTCCTTGAGGACTTGCCAGAGAAAGGGTAGACTTTCAGAGCCTGTCCACATTCCCCTTCATGTCAATACTCTTGTAAATACCCTGGGTTTATCTTGGGCTTTGTGGTCAGTTCTTAACTCAGGCCCCCTATCTTGGCTGGCTCCTCCTCAATAGCCCTTACTCCTGAAGTTTCACCCTGTCAGGCTTACAGATACTGAGCATAGCTCTTGGCCTCAGAGGGCTATTTTCCTAGCATTTGTCCTTGGAGTTAGAAGCCTGTAGAAGAGGCCAGGATCAGGCTTCTCACTACTGCAAATCACTCTGCTCTTTTCTGGAAGCCTGAACCTTTGTCAGGCTGTGAAGGGCTAAATCCAGGGCTTCTTAATGCTTCATCTATGTGTGAGGACCCAAATGGGGCCATCGGGGGATTTTGGGGCCATCTAGAAGCAGCACAAGCTCTGAGGCTTAGCACAGCTCAAAATGTCAGGTGTCTCGGTTATTCTTAGCTCTGCTGCCAGCTCGCTGAGCACTCTTCAGCAATTTGCTTGGCCTCCATGTGTCTGTTCCTTACAGTGTAAGAATATACATACTGCAAGATGGGGGAGGGGTGGGGGGAATTCGATAAATCCCCGGGTCCCAGACACTGCAGAAAGAACAGCATGGTTTGTGATCGTGAAAGAAATACTCAAAAAGCTGTTAGTTCATCGTTAGCATGGATGTCCGGGTTGTCTGTGCCTAGGCTCTGACCCTAGTCACACTGCAAGGACCAGCCACTGAGGGGTTGGTATGTTAGCACTGGCCAAGGAAACCAACCTTCCCCTTGAAACAAGGAGTCACCTCACTCCAAGCTCCTGTCAACACACAAAGACATTGGCATGGGGGCCAGAGGGGACATCACTAAGGTGACTCCTGGGAGCTGTGAAGGAAACTCAGGTTTTGCACCAAGGATTCCTGCAGAGAGAGGGTGAAAGTCCCCCTGCCCAAGGCAGCCCAGACAGAGGGCTCCAAAGTCAGCTTCGGGTTAGGTGTGGGTGATATTCACCTTTGGCCTCCTGTGTCCCAAAGGCCTCTAGACTACACAAGGAAGCTATTTTAGCAGATCCTTGCTGTCACTGAGGGGCTCAGGTCTCTATGCGCTAAAAGTCTGAAGAGGGATTCTGGATTCTGCAGGGAGGAGTTCCAGTAAGAAAGGCTTGTCTGATGCCTTTTGATATGTGTTCATTAAATAGATTCACTTGTACAGTTTCTTTGAATGTGAGTGTGCATGCATGCGTGCGTGTGCGTGTGCGTGTGTGTATGTGTGTGTGAATGTATGTATGTGTGTATAGGTAGAGAGCAGAGTTCTCAACCTTAGCTGGGTTCCTCTGATACTGCTCACCTTGTTTTGTGACATAGGGTCTCTTATTGAGACCCGGGGACTTGCCTAGTAAGTTAGAGTGGCTGGCCAGTGAGCTGCAGGGACCCACCTTACCCTGTCACCTCGATGCTAGGGTTACAAGTATGCATCACCACACCCAGCCTTTTTGACATGGGTTTTGGGGATGGAATTCAGGGCCTCATGCTTGTAATGACAAGCACACTACTGACTGAGCCGTCTCCCCAGCCGTACACATAAAATTTCTAAAAGACTATATGGATGCTATTTCCAGGGTCAACGTGATGTCTACAAAAAGGAAGACATATCTGGCAGGGTCTAGAGCCCTGACTGGTTGTCATGACCAGGGAGATGATACTGTGTTCAGGTTAGAGATGTATGGCATGGCCCCACAGAGGATCACCCGCTCCAGAAGGTCAGTGGGAACCCCGCTGCAGTGGGATAAGCTCCGGGGAGCCTGGTGCTGGCCTTACCTGACTGTCCTTGTCACCCAAGGCCAAATAAGCCTCTGCAGTTCTGAGCACTGAGACTGACTGGAAGGGAATACCCAGTGCCCTTAATGTCATTGGTCCATTATTAGGTGTCTCAGCGATCTCACTAATAAGCTGTATGAAATGCTGCTAGCTTTACTCAATCTGGAGGGTGATGCTTAGGATGTCTGCATAGAAGGTACAGAGACATTTAACACTGTCTGATGGCCTTGTGGGGATGTGCTCTCCAGGTCTGTCTGTGGCTGGGAGGATAGGTGAGGATTTTTGTGTTTTGTTACAGTGTTGTAGGTGTTGATTTTTAATTACCGCAAATTCATTGTCTGGGTTCTTCTCCCCTTTCCGGATGGGCCGAGAATATTCAAATCGCTGGACCTCATTCACCCTATAAAAACTGTAGAGAGAGAAAAATCATTAGATTTTTAACCTGAAAGCAGCTGAACGGCTTTTAGACTTGGTGGGGGTGGGGTGGTTGGCTTCAGAACACAGTACTACATCTCAGGAAGTATCCCCAACCTTGATCTACAGCCACAGCCTTGGCTCACTTGCCAGCGGGTCCCTGAAGAGAGATGGCCACAGCAGAGAGACTGACGAGGGTCTCTGCCAGTGTCCAGGGGAGAAGAGATGCTGAGTAAGAGATGCATGCAGGTGGACCTGGCAAAGGCTTGGGAAGGTGATGTGAAGGAGAGAAAAAGGGTTCATGGATTCAATAGGTGTGTTCACTATTGCAAAAAAATCAATAATGTGTCATTTTAGTGATATGTGTATATACATATATTGAGACAGAGTTTCATTATGGTTGGCCTGTACTTTGCTACTTGAAGTCACAGAGATCCACCTGCCTCTGCCCCAGCTAGCTGAATAATTTAACAGTTAACTTTAGATAAACTGACAATATGTTATCTTTTAAAAAGAATGGTATCGTGCACTCTAGTTTCAGACTTTTGAGATAGAGATTTAGCAGATGTCCAGAGTGGTGTGCAGGGCCATAAAGAGCCTGTTGTCTGTCTTCCTTAGGGAAGGGGTGGGCGGGCTCGTGCTTGTGAAGTGTGTGTGTGTGTGTGTGTGTGTGTGTGTGTGTGTGTGTGATTTAATCCTCCCCAAGAAGGAATGTACATGGTGCCATCTGAGAGGCTCTGTAATTCTCTATTTGCCTAACGCTGCATTTCTGTGAACACACTCGGTATAAACAGGCGACCCTGGTTTGTTTCCATGACCGCCAAGGCAACAGTGATGAAAGGCTAAAGGGCCCACGGAGCTGCTGCAGGATGCCGAACAAACAAACCAGAGGAGGAACAGGCATCAAAGAGGCTGCAGATCCCACCAGGACAGAGATCAAATAGAGAACTCACCGCATCAAAGAGCCACAGAGAGGCTGACTCTCCAGAGCTGCACCCCAGTCAGTCAGGTGCAGCTCAGCACAGGTATGTGATCTCATCCCATGGGGGTAAGTGAGGTTTAAATGCCACTGCATGACGCTGTCTGTGTGTTCACACGTGTGGGTAAACACGTGTGGGGAGGTGAATGTGTGCATGTGGAGGTCAGAGGACAGCCTTGGGAATGGTCCTTCAGGAACCTTCCACTTTTTGGTTGAGACCAGGTCTCTCAATAGCCTGGAATTTTGCTAAGTAGGTGCTGTTGGCCAAGTAGGGAGTTTACAGGGATTCCCCTGTCTTTGCTTCCCAACTCGCCATTGCTGGGTTAAAGCACGAAGCATCCTGCCTGGTGTTTTTTTTTTTTTTTTTTTTTTTGTTTTTAAATGTGGGCTCTTGGTATTAAACTGAGTCTTCAGGCTTGTAAGGTCAGTGCTTTACCAGTGGGCAAAAGGTTTCTATTTCATATGGAGCAAATACTGTGATCTCTGTTCATAAAAGGTAGAGTCCACATCAGCACAGGGCAGGGGCAGGGAGGGGTTTGAGCACTGTTGGGGATTCTATTCCGAATGTGTGGTCTCTAAGGAGACCCAAGGGCTACCTTTTTCCTCCTGACTTTCATCCTTTCCAGACCCTGGGGGAGGAATCTTGTATGTACCCCTCTAATTACTTTCTTTCTCTTTTTGTGGGTGCCAGAAATCATTACCTTCCCTTGTTCTTGGGAGAAGGTAGGAAAAAAAAAATCCAGGATGTTCTTCAAAGGTTAAAGTTCACACATTAAAAAGGCAGAATTCTTAGCAAGAGACCCATTGTTGGCATCTTGCCACCTCCTCCTGGTAAGAAAGCTGGCGTGGTTACCTTACAATCTGTTCAGACACTGGCCGGTGAAATTTCGGGGGCAAATCTAGCTTGGGCTTCACTGTGAAGCACTGGATGTCTGAGGGCGGAGAGTTAAGGACCAAACGACAGCATGCATACCAACCAAGAGAAGCCCTGCCACCTGAGGACACTGGTGGTCTGTCACCTGTTCCCAGGAATGGCCCTCCCGCTGTCTTAAAGGATACACTGGCCAGGAGAAGTCTTAATGTCATCGCCTGGTGGAGACGTCGTCTTCATTTTCTCAGCATTTGGAAACTGAGTTAATAGCCGAGCTTCAAAGTCTTCCCGTCGCTCATATTCCTTTCCTCGGTAAATGAACACTTTCCCCTGGAAACAACGACCTCTGTTAACCAACGCCACAGGTTCACACACAAGAGCGCTGGTCTTCAAAAACGTGTTTGACAGCTTTTTTTTTTTTTCCTTTTAAGTCACTGCATTTAAGAATAACTTGCAACTGCGTTCTCTAATCAAGAACACCCAAATACATATGGCTGAGCTCTACCCATGAGCTTCATTCTTAGCGATAACAAGAAGTTAAAAAAACTATGGAGGAGGCCAACAAGAGGGCTTAGCAGGTGAACGCACTTGTAGCCAAGGCTGACAGCCTGAGTTCAATCCCTGGAAGCCGCACGGTGCAAGGAGAAATGACGCCCACAAGTGATAGTTAAAGCTGAATCCCCCACGGAACTGTGACCACCGCAGGGGTCTCTCAACCTCTACTTCTTCTCTCCTCTTCCTCCTTCTTTTCTTTTCTTTTTTGGAGACAGGGTCTCTCTACTACGTATCTCTGGCTGTCCTGGAACTCACTATGTAGGCCAGGCTGACCCCAAACTCGTAGAGAGCCACCTGCCTCTGCCTCCCAGATGCTGGGATTAAAGGCGTGCCCCACCACACCTGTCAGCCTCTACCTTTATTTTCAAGGAAGCAGTAAGGATTCTTACCTGGGGAGCCTTTCAAACTCCATCCCAATTACACCGTGGATAACCAGCTATAAAGTAACCTAGGACCTCCCCCAGCTTCTGTGTGCTGCTGCACCGTCTCTCTCAGTAACATCCCCAGAAGTTACTATCCTGTCAAGAGAGCTGTTTGTCCTGCTTTTTTTTTTTTTTTAATTCATTGCTCTTTGTCAAAAAAAAAAAAAAAAAAGCGTCAACTCTGGTCATATATCTGGGACACACTCTCTTGTGACAATCCCCATGTATATATAAAATGAATTAATTTTTAAGCTTCTCTCATGTGAATTGGGTCCTGTGTTAACTGGGTTCCCAGGCACAGCAAAGAGCCTGTATGAGAATCTAGCGGCCAGCAGTGGCTGCCTCTCCTCTGTAGGACACGCGAAGCCATCTTTCTCCTGCCCAAAAGAAGGTAGCACTGCAGGGGACTTAGGAGAGGTCCTCAGAGCAGGACCCGATTCCTGGGTGTCACATGGAGATCAGCAGAGATGGAGGTAAAAAGAAGCAGGCCAACCAGGAAGACCCTGAGCTCCTGGCCCCCCCTGAAGCCTGGAGGCTGGGGACGAGTGGAAAGTAGGACTTCCTTCTGGCAGGAGGAGCTCTCTATGATCCTTACTCAACAATGACAAAGTCTACACAGCCCCTAGGACTGACTTTTGTCATTTCTAAGTAACATTCTCCAATCTAGATTTCACCGGAAGCTGTTATCAAAGGCCAGGTGACTCTGGTGTGGGCTTAGGTGGATGGGCGCTCTCCTTACACAGGCTACACTGTGGAGGCCTTCTCTATGTGGGCTTGAGGCAGTTGCTCCGTGTGCATCTGGAAGGAAGGGTCCTGAGACGTGTAACGGAGCTCTTGAAGGACCAGAGTGTTGTGTGTGTCCATTGAGTCACAAACAGGTGTCAGTGGCTAGCACAGAACACTGCTACTGTCATTTGAAGGCTGCGGCCTCTTCCACCTGCCTGGTCCTTTCCTTTGTTGTTGCTTCTGTCTACTCAGGAACGTCTCTGCATTGGCTCGTCATGCTAGGTGCAGCCTTGGCTTATTAGTGGCTGTCCATGGACAGATACAGGTTGCTGGCAGTGAGAAGGAGGAAGACAGAGAAAGAGGTGCAAGAAAGAGACAGAGGGACAGCATTTTGCTACATGCTCTTAGATCTGTGTTGATTCAGCCATAAGCTAAAACTTATCTAATTAACACATTTTCACGGAGATAAGGGGAGACTCCTAGGACATGCAATTAACCACCCCCGCTGTGGCCTGAATGCCCCTGCCACCCTTCTACCCTTTATATAATGAAACAGAGTCACCAAAGCAATGACAGCTGAGTGAGTGTGGGCACTGGGAAGGGACCAGATCCACAAAGGTCTCAGAAGGTTTTTTTTTCTCCTACCCTGGAAGGCCTCATCAGACACAGAATCTATTGGTCCCTTGAGCCTGGACTTCCCAGCCTCCAGATCGATGAGTAATAAATTTTTGTTGTTTATAAATTACCCAGTCTAGGGTGTTTTGTTACAGCAGTCCAAACAGATCTGAACAATCCCCCTTTCAAATCTCAATTTATTCTGCAGTTTAACAAATTACTAAGAAAGTAACAGTTTAAGGTTTGGATATTCCCCCCCCCCCCCCCCGTTTTGTACTTAGCTATGGCTTGAAGTATCATTATGGAAGAAAAAAAATGCCCTATTTTTTTCTGGAAGAAAAATGTCAAGCAGAAAGCAAAGTAATATGTAGTCTTAATTAGAAATATAAATACAGAGTCTGGGCCTCCTGTGAGGCTCTAGGAAGCCAAACATCTCAGGAAGGCAGAGATTTACTAGAGAGCAGACCACTCAGAAAGTAGCATGCATTTATTAAGCTTTACCCTCAAAGAAGGCACAATAATAAAAATACATAAAGGCTTTAATAGAAAAACACTAGAGTTATAGACGAAAACACTAGTAGTATTTTCCAGAAACGTCCACTACTTTGCATTCTGCAGTAGTCCTTCCAAACACGAAAATGAGGGGGAAATGTACATACAGTCCAAGATATTTATTCCTTGTGAGAATTATAAATATTAATAAGAATGCAAAAAAGCAATGAGCTCGATTTATGGAGAGAAACAGTGCCAAGGGGCCAGCGAGATAGCTCAGCGTCTGCTCTCTCGGCAGCATGAAGTTGCTAAACATTCCGCCCACTTTTTGGTAACTGGTAATGTCATTGTCAGACTGACCCCGGCCAGGCGATCTGTGAAGCGTAATGAATATATTGCCGCAGCCTGACAGAGTCATTCAGGTGTGTCGGGAAAGCCAGCTCAATATTAATCAAGCACGTTAAACTCTTTATTCTTACTTCACATTTTGTCCTTTGATGGTGGAAGTGACCCAGGACGGTCCCTGGAGCCTGCAGGAGCCAGTGCTTGAGACTGTATTGCAGTGAGCCTCCCTGGGGGCATTTCATCACACGCCCAGGCAGGCTGCTGCCTCGAGGTTGGAATTAGATAACTACATCCACGGTTGGTATCACAGGGGGACTCTGTGCCTGGGGCCCACACTCTAATACCCATGAGCAGGAGTGTGCCCGGCCCAAGGTTGGCCTCTCTCTTCCCTGGGCCACATACATGTTGGGGCACACATAAAGACACTAAAGTTTTTGTAAAATTGGGCAACTTTTACTAAATGCCTTTTTTGGTGTATGTGTTTTGTATGTGCATGTATGTATGTGTATGTGTGGGGTACCCATGCGTCTACTGGCGTGTACAGGTCATATATCAACCTTGGCTGTCCTTTCCCAGGTTGTTTATCTGAGGTAGGATCTTTTCCTGATACATACAACAGTCATAAAAACATGTCATGAGACAGGGAAAGTAAGACCAAGAATGTCTTCTTCAGAACTGTGAGCCAATTTGACTCATTTGTTGGGCAACATTTATTTACATATTCCAGCCTCACCTGGATATTGGGAAGTGCTTGTCTAAAAGAGCACCATGGCTATTTGTTGTAGAATATTATTTTAAAGTGTGTTGCTTTTATTTATGTTGCATTTGTTTAACTCTGTGAAGCTGTGTTACTGGGCCTGTCTAAAACACCTGATGGTCTAATAAAGAGCTGAACGGCCAATAGCAAGGCAGGAGAAAGGATAGGCGGGGCTGGCAGTCAGAGAGAAGATATAGAGGGAGAAATCTGGGAGGGAAAAAAGAAGTAGGCAGAGAAGGAGGAGAACACCAGGGGCCAGCCACCCTGCTACACAGCAAGTCACAGAGTAAGAGTAAGATTAACAGAAGTAAGAGAACCGGAAAAGCACAGAGGCAAAAGATAGACGGGATAATTTAAGTTAAGGAAAGCTAGCAAGCAACAACCCAAGCTAAGGCGAGGCATTCATAAGTAAGAATAAGCCTCTGTGTGTAATTTATTTGGGAGCTGGGTGGCAGGCCCCCCAAAAGAGCAGAAACAACAACAGCTATTGCTCTGATTATGTGCAACAACACTCAGCTTTTCCGGGGAAGGGGTAGATTTAGTTTTAAGCATTGTGGTTGTGAAAATCCACTTCCAATTTCTCATAAAATTAAAATTTTTTATGTTCACAGCATCACTATTGCTACTAGTTAAAAGGTGGAAATAACTAAAATGTCCATCAATGGGTGAATGGACAAAGTATGGTATGTCCATACAACAGAATATTACCCTACTTTGAAAAGGACTTAAGTTATGATACATGCTACAACATGGATAAACCTTGATGCTATCATGCACAGCGCAAATAAGACACAAAAGGCCAAACACAGTATGACCCAAGTTATAACTAGGGTGGTTGACTCCCAGGGACAGACAGAACAATGCTAGGTCCTTAAGCTGGGAGTAAAGAAATGGGGTACTATTGTTAAAGGGTATAGAGTTTTAGTTACTTTTTTTT
>CABHPR010152019.1:3552-21093 GCA_902168415.1 Peromyscus melanophrys | reverse complement strand
GGTTCTGAACCACACAAGCTACATGGACAGCTGTTGTGGGTGAGTACCCACAGGACCCAGAAAGACACTACTGAGTCTCTGGTGCTGTTTTTAGAGCTGATGACCTGAGCTTCAAAGGGAAGCTGAGGCAGGAGGATCATGAATTGGATGCCAGCCTGGATTACATGGTAAGAACAAAGGTACAAAGGTGGAGGGCAGTGAGGAAGGGAGGGAGGGGGGAGAGAGAGAAAGAGCTGTTGTATTATTTAATGTAATTTATACAAACTAACGTCACCTGGGAGGAGGGAACCTCAGGTGAGGGATTTCTTCTGTCAGACTGGCCTATGGGCATGTCTGTGGGGACATTTTCTTAATTGATATGGGAGGGCCCGGCCCACTGTATGCCTCCTCTGAGCCCCATAACATGGCCGTTAAATCTTGGCTCCTTCACATCTTACCCATTCCATCTTAGGCCAGTCACGTAGCCTCACCGAGCCTCAGTTTCTTCGTGCATCCAATGGGATTAATCCTCAAATAACGTTCATGAGGATTAAACAAGGCAAGGATGTAACTGCTCGGCGTGGGGCCTGGCACAACGTAAGTTCTAGTATCTGAACTTGACTGTCATTCCTGAGTGGTCAGGGAGTGTTCTTGGGTAGGCACAAGCACCTGGACGTGACGTAGTGAAGAATCAGCCATTTATGATGAGCGAAGACTCACACCCCTCTGGGGCAGTCGCTGCTGACCGGGGATCTTGGAATCAGTCACAACGAAAAGGCATCGTTTTGTGGTGATGGACAGTGTCTTGACATAGGCTGGGAGGATGTGAGTATGCTCATTTCACAGATGCAGCAAACTATTTTCAGGAGGAACTGAGTCCTTGGCCAAGTGGAGAGTAAGAATTGGTCAGGACGGACTCTGGTTCTAGGAGTCCGTCCGTGTACAGTAAACACATCACACTCAGTCACTCCTGAGCTTGCAACCCCACTTCTGCATGAGTGGAAAGGCTGAAGGTAAGAATAAGTGGTGGCCTTATGGACAGTGAGTAGGGGGCCACCGGGTGGAGAGCCGGGGGTGGGGGGTAGAGTCTGGGACTCTGCTCCTAGGGTGAGTAAAAAGAGCACCAGGTTGGTAACCTGGTGTTGGGAGGAGGCTCATCCGGGACCTATAGCTTGGGATAAAAAAGAGCAGGGAGGGTGGGCAGCAGTGGATGACTCCTTAGCCTTGTGCTCAGTTCCCTTCACAGACAATTTTTGGAGTTCGTGAAGATCAGAGCTAGCTTGGAAAGCCCAAAACCAGAGGGAGTATCCTGGTGTGGTGTTCTCTCTGGCCCTGGACATGTGGAAGCCAAGTCCTGGCAGTTGTCTTTGGAAACCGGGGGTGAGATGGGCAGATATTTGGAGGCATTATCAGGTACTGGGGCAATTCTGAAAGTAGCCAGGGGACTTGCTAAACACACAGGAGAGAGAACCGTGACAGAGCCGGCTGCTTTTAAGTTATTGCCCAGGGACCAGGGGTTGTGGTAAAGGCTGGGCCCTGGTGGCTTTGTGTGAGTGTTGTCTGGGGTTGTTTCAACCACAGTCACTTGGAGTCCTGTTACAGCACTTAACTGTGATTAATAGGGAGAAGTGGAGAGGATCCTGAGCGAGCGTCCACCCAGTGCCCATGGGAAGCAAGAGAGAAACAGGAGATTGGATGCTCAGGCGGGCATCAGCGGATAAGCTGTTGTCATGCTGGACTGGTCTGGCCAGTCAGCCAGAGGCCCCAGGAAAGGAGGGGCCTTTTCTCAAACCACATTGGGGAACAGCCTTGAGAGTTCTGAGCTCTCTGTTTCCTTGGGGACCCATATTTGACAAGAGAGCTACCCGGGAACTGTCAGTTGTCCCCAGGGGTTGGGAAAGACAGTGGGGCGATGTTTCCTTCCGCAGGAGTACCTGGCAACTTGTCTCCACCTCCCTCCCTCAGTGAGGACTCTGCGGTCAGCCTACTCCTTTCCTTCATTCTCTCTTCTTCAGGCCTCCCCATTCCGGCCTCCATCCCTGCCAGCAGAGGTACCAAGTCCATGGAGGTTGCTCCGGCTAGAGGTGCTTGTGACCGAAGAGACCAAAGCAGAGCGTGGCTATTCACACAGCAGAAGACAGTTCAACAGTGTAAAGGTCTGAACCACTCTTCCATTCGGATGTGAGTTGAGAGGCATGGGAGGGGGGTGGTGGTGGAACACGGAGGAAAAGAAAGAAACCAAGATTGTGTTTATACAGGGACCTAGAGCATCCTGACGAATTCACACTGGCGGTGGTCTAAGGGTGATTACTTGCTTGATAGTGACTTGGAAAGGGTGTGAGGGACTTCCTGGGCTGCTGTTGTTAATGCTTTACTGCTTGATTTGGACGGTAGATGCTGCCGTAACAGAGTTCATCACGATGTTAATCTAAGTGCTGTGCACTTGGATGTGTACATAGTCTATCTCCACGAAAAGTAAAGCTTACAAAACAAACAGGCCACAGACAAGGACAGTGTCCCCAGGGACACTGCGTTACCTACGCCATCGAAATCTCCATCTTGATGGCTTCCAAGACTGTTCTTGAGTTTAGGGTACATTTGTGCAGCAATAAGGAATGTGTTATTCCACAAGGGATGCAGTTCAGGTACCTCCAGGATGAATGTAACTGCAGACCATCCCCGACCCTGTATGCGCATGTTTTGTTCATATGTCCTGCTGCATGGTCCCAGAGTGCCAGAGTCCATCTGTCCTTTCAGGTTTTAGACCCTGGTGCCTCCTTTACGTGAATACTCTTGTGCTTTGGGGCTATCATTGAGTAAAATAAGGATTACTTGAACCTAAGCTCTGTGTTACTGGCACAATCAGTCTGGTGACTGAGATGACTGCCCAGTGACTAGCGGGTAGGTAGCAAATACAGTGTGGATGCACTCAGCTAAGGCTTGATTTAGTGACCCAGGAGGGCAGCACAGATTTCATCGCGCTGCTTGGAATAGTGTACACCTTTTTTTCCCTGGAAATTCTTAAGTATTATTTTCAGGTTAGAGTTGACTGTAGGCAATTCAAACTATGGGAAACCAACCTGCTGATGGAGAGGCTACTGTGTATTGAAGGTTGTATTTATTAGCAGCCTGTTTAACTTCACTTTTCTTAAGAATTTTGACCCTAAGCATTCTGGGTAGTGTGTGGCTTCATACTCTTCGAAGAAGCCCTTTTGAACTTTTGAGGTGGACCTCTAGGAGTGAATCCCTCTGCTTTGCCCCCTTTTTCTAGTCTAGGCATGAAATTGTGGTATCAGATGTCTTATTCTATTCCTTGAATCTCTTGGGAGGGAAGAAACTCTGGGCTCTTCGTTGAGGGAAGCTTTTTGTTGGGAGGATCCTTGGGCATCCCCCAGTACCTCCTCCACCAGGGATTTACAGATTGTTTCTCCTTGACGATGAACAAGTGTATTAGTTCTGCATCCCACTTTCTCCTCCCTGCCCAGCTGCTGGTGGGAACAGGCGCGACATGGACAGGAAGCTATGGGGGTGGAGATGGCTCCAGAGATGCCACAAAAGGAGTCAAGTAATTTGTTTCTGGCTCTTCCTTTCTAGCATAACATGAAGCCCTGTGCTTAGCAGGGACAAGGTGAACCCTGGGGTTAGCTTCCCAGTAACGGGCCTCTCGGGTATCTCCGGGGACTCAAGGAAGGCATCTGGGGTGCAGGTGAATCCCTGCCAGCTGTTCCCTTGGCTGAGCCTGTGGGGCAGAAGGAGAGCCACAGCCTTCCTTTTGAAATCAGAATTGAGCTAACTGTGCCTCTGAAAAGTGATGACACACGGGCCCCAATGCGATCAGACACATCTCTCCCATTTTTTTTCTGCGGCTCTCCGTGAAAGCTACTGGTGTTTGATGAGCAGAAACAAGCCGCCCTGCTGAGATTTTCCGCTGGAGCCCAAGTGTTTCTGCCAAGAGAGCTGAGCGGCCGCCATGTTGAAGAGGTAGCTTTGTGCAGTCAGCTCCGAGAGAGGCCTTCCTCTGGATCGGTGGGGCCTGCGTGATTTCTCACCACTCCTTCTCCACACAGTGGCCACGTTTAAGTGTGTGTGTGTGTGTGTGTGTGTGTGTGTGTGTGTGTGTGTGTGTGTACATATACACACATCATGAGACCCAAGGTTAATATGGAGGATGGAGAGTTTGATACATTCTATGTTGCCCTGAAGCTTTGCTTAGAAACACTCCACCTGTAACACACCCTTAAGGAAAATAGTCCCCTTTGGAATGGCCTATCTTTCTTCTACTTCCTGGGTTTATTTCATTTATTTCTGGTCTAAGGAGATCCACCGAGTCTGAATCTTATTCATCTCCTGCCGTGGTCTGTCTACTGCTTGTCATTCTGTGCCAGTCTCTGGGAGGCGGGGCTGGTGGTCAAGAGATGCTATTAGTTATTTTGTTGTTTTGGGGCTCACTAAAGGGCCTTCGGTGCCGTCAGCAAACCAGACCCTGCAGCTTGGGAGCTGAGGGGCGCTGGGCACTTCTCTCTTCCTGCCTCAGGTGGTGCAGCAGCAATGGCTGGCGTAATTGCTCCCACAATGATGCCAGCAGCAGTCATTTCTCTGACACGCCCCAGCAAAGCCCGAGAGGACACAAGATGATGTGCAAGTGGTCCTTTCTGGGGTTTCCAGGGTACCGTTTTGTTGTTTGTTTTGAGACAGGGTTTCTCTGTGTAGCCCTGGCTGTCCTGGAACTTGCTCTGTAGTGTAGACCAGGCTGGCCTCGAACTCAGAGATCCACCTGCCCCTGCCTCGAGAGTGCTGGGATTAAAAACATGTGTCACCACACCCACCCGGGGTACTTTTTTTTTTTTTTTTTGAGAACCTCCTGCCGCTCCTGGATGCAGGTCCTGCCTGAGCTCTAACTGCTCTGGCCTCACTGGTCCTGTCCTTTTTCTTTTGGATCAATTTCTCTTCAACAGTCACAAGGGGCTGCGTATCCACAGCCAGTGGGAAGGAGACACTCTGCATCACCTCTCTTCTCTCTGCGCAGGATAATTTTACCATGCCCAGAGGAGCAGAGATACACAGGGGTATGACAGGGGTTTGCCCAGGTTTTCTGTTGGAACTCAGGTTTTTCTAACCCTGGGATCTAAATGAAGAGGAAAGGACAAAGCCCCAGGCCACACAGCCGCAGCACCACTGACAAGCCTCCCAGAAGTTACCATGGCTAAAAACTGGAATCCCTACTGGCTTCTCTCTTCAAAACACAACTTTTACTAAATGTGGTTGGTTGCCTGCCATTAAGACAATGGGCCTGTCCGAGCATCTTGTTGAAGGCTCGAGGGGAGAAAGACATTGTGGGGCCCGAGAACAGATGAATTGCTCCCAAGAATGGGAAACAAATGAGCCGAGGCATAAATAGACGGAAAAACAAAAGGAAGAGAGTCCTTGAACAATGTGGACCATTGAAGGGACGCTGCAGGGACAGAGACCCAGGTCGTGGGACCAGCTGGGGAGCGGTGGGACAGGGTGGTGGAGCTGTCAGCGTGCAACTCAGGAGAAGGTCTTCTCCCCCACACCCAGCGCTCCCATTTTCCTGTGACATTCTCTGACCTGCTGCACGTTGTGACTGTAAAAGGCGTGGGGAGGTGAGACACACAGGAAGGGCCCCCGAACCACTTGCTCCCTCTCGAACACTGCCTTGTGTCAGATGTGCGCCGTCTACACAGAGAACAGCCTGCAGAGAGGCCCCGGGGCGAAGTTCAGTGAAACCTACAGACTCCTGAGTAACTGGATCTCATTGTCACTGTAGATAATGGAGCCTCGGGGGACACAATAATGGACCTGGGGGACCTCCCTTACCCCAAAGTGGAATGGAGGTATCTCTTTCTTTCTAGAACACGTGATCACCTTGCCCCCAGGGTGCATCCATGAAAGCCCTTGTTAGGATCCGGAGGGACTGTGGCACACTGAGAGGAGTTTTGTCCAGCTGGAGTTCTCAAGACTTTTTTTTTTTTGGTGGGGAGCACAAGTTCTTTTTGACTTTTGATGGAGTTTTGCCTTGTAAATCCATCGTAAATTGAACACATTTTAAGCTGAAAATATACTGAACCTATCTATCCAACCTGTGGAACATCATGGTTTAGTAACACAGCATACTAGATTGGCATGCATCTCCTTGTGGTCACATGGCCAAGAACCGCATGTGTGTATGCTTAGCACAGTGAGAGAGTTTCTTATTGCATCTCACTGGCAGCGGGGCCGTGGGGAGGACCAGATGCAAACTTCGAAGTCTGGTTTCTATGAATGTATATGGATGGCTTGCTCACTTTTGCAAGGCTGAACATCGGCAAGGCCAACCGCTGTGAGTCTCAGAGGGTGGTGGATCTAGTGACTAAAACTACTGGCCATACTTGGATGGGGAGGGGACAGTTCTTATTCCCCACCCCCTCCAGGACCTGCTTTGCTACTCATCAGAGTTCTGGAGAGTCAGTCCAGTCTGTGGTGCCTTTCTCTTCTGGGCAATGGCTTTGGAAATTCATTGTTCAGAACTGATAAGTTTTTTGCACCCTGATAAGCCTCTCCGCTGATGCAGCAATCCAAATCAGACCAAATCAGACCAAATTAGAAAAGCCCCAGTTTCATGGGTAAAACATTCCCAGTGATTCTCCGCCCCTCCCCGCCCCCTCCCCCCCCAACAAAGGAGACGGGGACAAGAGACCAGAAAACCAAGTGTCTGTTTTCTGGGATGCAGCTTAAATACCCTGTGGCAGTGGTCTTGAGCATCTTGGGGAGGAGCCATGTTTGGTGGGCTTTGAAGAGGTAGGTTTGGGGAAAGAGATGGGGGAGGAGAGTTGAGGTGGATCTTCCACCAGAACATTCCAGACTCTTTGGGTATATGGATGCCAGTGTGCCAGGGGCTGAGGTGGAGCATCCACCAGAACAAAAACTAATCACAGTTAATTCTCAGACTCCTCAGGAAGATGGGGCCACACCTACCACCGAGGATCAGCATCACTGGGATGGAAGAGACCAAGACAAGTTCTGGTCCTGGCCAATCACTTCACGTGAAGAAACAGGGCCCTGGAAGGAGGCAAATGATCAGTCTATGACCACACAGTCCACGTCAGAGAGTAGATTAGGCCAAGGCCTCCCTTACAGAACCTGCGCAACTGTTTGGAAACAGAGCAGTTGTCAAGGTCACCGATTTCAACCTGGGCTCTGTAATGTGGGCAGAAGCAAATGGCTCCCTCTTGCTTAGATGCATGTCTCTATTTCTTCCCTTCTCATCTGGAAAGAAAGAGGGCACGGGGAGTCTTTGGAATTAGGTGAAAACTTTCCAAGAACAGAGCCAACGTGTCAGAGGAGAGGATGATGTCGTCTGGCTGTTATTGCCTCTGTAAGCAACAGCTAAAACCTATCACTAGAGAGCGCCTTTCTTGTCTCCTTAACGGGACTAATTTTCTCCCTGGGGACAGAATGAGCATCTTATTTTTTTTTTAATGGTTCAATAATAGCCTATTAGGCACACGTGCCCTACTTTCTTTATTCATTCACACTTTGATGGACAGCATGGTTGGTACCAGATCTTGGCTACTGTGAATGGTTCTGTAATCAGCACGAGAGTGCAGGTGTCTCCTTCATGTAAGAGTTCATTTCTTGTGGAGCGGTGGTGGCCCACACCTTTAATTTCAGCACTCGGGAGGCTGAGGCAGGAGGATCTCTGTGAGTATGAGGTTGGCCTGGTCTCAGAGTGAGTTCTAGGATGGCTAGGAAAAAAGAAAAAGAAAGAAAGAGAAAAAAGAATAATTCATTTCTTTGGCTAATACCCAGCAGTGAGAATGCTGGTTCATATGGTAGGTCTGTTTTTAGTATGTAAAGGAATCTCCATCATTGTCTTAGTTAGGGTTTCTATTGATGTGATAAAATGCCATGGCCAAAAGCAGCTTGGAGGAAAGGGCTTATTTCATCCTACACTTCCAGGAAACAGCCCATCACTGAGGGAAGTCAGGGCAGGAATCTGGAGTCATGAACGGAAGCAGAAGCCGTGATCGAACACTGCTTACTGGCTTGCTCCTCGTGGCTTGCTTCTTTCCTTCCTTCCTTCCTTCCTTCCTTCCTTCCTTCCTTCTTTCCTTCCTTTCTTTTTCTTTTTTCTTTTTTTAACAGGGTTTCTCTGTGTAGCCCTGGCTGTCCTGGAACTCACACTGTAGATCAGACTGGCCTTGAACTCAGAGATTTATCTGCCTCTTTCCCCAAGTGCTGGGATTAAAGGCATGCACCATCACTGTCCAGCTCAGCCTGCTTTCTCATACAGCCCATGATCACCTGCCCAGGGGTGGCACCACCCACAGTGAGCTGGGCTCCCTCACATCAATCATTAATCAAGACAGTACCCCACAGACTTGCCTCCAGGCCAATCCTGCGGAGGCATTTTCTCAATTAAGATTCCCTCTTCCCAGATGTATCTAGGTTTGTGTTGATAGGAACCAACTAACACTGTTTTCTACACTGTTCGTGTATAAGATTTCCTCCCTCTGTGTCCTTACCTTTGAATAATGGCTGTTCTGAGTAGGTTGAGGCACTAGCTCATTACGCCTTGATTTGCAATTCTGCTTGGTGACATTGAATGTTTTAATCTAACTTGGGATCATTTGTATGCCTTCTTCTGAGAATGTCCATTCAGATCATTTGCCCACTTTTTTTTTTCTTCCCGCGACAGGGTCTTTTTGTGTGTGGTGGCCCACAGAGGCTATATAGTGAGACTTTATTCAAGGTCAGAGAATCTGAACTTGCTTTACCCAGCAGGGCTACATAATAGGATGGTTTGGCCAAGGGCGTGTTTACCAGGTGTTTGGAAGGGTCTACACTTGGCAGTACGGTGTGCTTTGATCTCACAAGGAAGAGGTCTTTGGCCTCTCTCATTAGCATATTATAAAAAGCGCTTTTGAATAAAGCTCTGGGCCACTGGGTATTGACCCAGGGCCCTCCTGAAGGTATCCTGTGTCTCTGTCTTTCTTATTGTCTCTTTCTTTCTACTTAATATTTCCTCATTCCTCTCTCTTCCACCTAAGAACTTTTTGAAAGGTGGGAGCAGGTCAGAGCTGGTCTCCACAGACTCCCACATTTGTGTAGTTTTTGATGTCCTGGAACTCGCTCTGTAGGCCAGTCTGGCCCCGAACTCATGATCTGCCTGCCTCTGCCTCTTGAGTGCTGGGATTAAAGCCATGTGCCACCACCGTCTGGCATCTGCCCACTTTTTGATTGGATTGCTTTCATTGTGATGTTGTTTGAGTTCCTTACAACATCTGGATATGTAGCCTTTGCTGGTGGGCAGTTTGCACGTATCTTCTCTCATTGGGCTGGTTACCCCTGCACCCTGTTAACTGTTCCCTTTGCTGTGTAGATGCCTCTTCGTTGGATATAATCCCATTAGTATATTTTTACTTTTCTGGGTGTTTTGGGAGTTTTATCCACAAACGTCCACTCGTATCCCATGTCTTAGAGCATTTCCCCTATGTTTTCTTCTAGTAAATTCAAAGTTTCAGGGCTTCGTTTAAGTCTTTGATCTTTTTGAGTTGATTTTTGTGTATCATGAGAGGTAGGGATTTAGTTTCATTCTGCATGCACTGACTGACTCTTGCCAAAAATGTTGTGGCAGCCACATTCCCTAGCAATGGGTGGGAAAGCCAGGCTCCCCACATCCTCTCCTGTTTTTCATTGTCCTCCGCTACAACCCTTCTGGGAAGCGTTTGTTGATTGCCAAGCAGACAAGCTTATGGGGACGCAGTGATTTGTATCAGTTAATTACTTTCAGGCATGTGACACCTGTAAGACATCTGTTCTTAAGTGACAACTGAGATGTTGAGTTTTGTCAATGCTGCGGCCACCAGAAGCTCTTGAGCTTGAGTCCTGACTCACGATCTACGGCTTAAACGGTTCCTTCACTTCACGTCACTGATGCACCCACAGTGACAAACCTTGTTCTGTCTGCTGCACTGGCTGGTGTCACTTCTTACAACATTCCCCACATTTCTCAAGCTTGTCCCTAGAATATCCTGGAAGCTTCTCTTCCTTCCTTCTTCCCTCCCTCTGTCTTTCCACTGAGAGTAAAGCATGGTAGGTTCTGGGTTTGAATCCTGCTGTTAACTCTGTGACCTTGGGCAAGTGACTTCCCCTTCCTGTTCATTGGGTTTCTTTGTATATCAAAATGGGCTTAGAAATCCTACCTGCCTCCTGGTTCTTGTGAGGCTGAGGGAAGGTGAAACAGACAAAGCGACCTTTGTGGGAACAAGAGATACAGGTTCTCACACCCTTGATCCACAAAGCCTGCTACCCACCAGCAGTCTCTCTCTTCCCTGTCAACAGTGAATGAAATGTGCCCCTTATCTTATCAAGAGACAGAGAGAGAGAGAAACAACACCCCACTAGATACCGGAGAATGCCAAGATGTCTCCAAGGATGAGCTGGCCATTGATCTGTATCTTACATGAGAAAAATCTCCTTAAACTTCGAGGAAGAGATTTCTTTAAAAATACCATCTTCATGACTAACAAAAATCACCCACCCCAGACTGCTCCTGCAGTCTGATAAGGTGCCTGCCTGCTCTCTGTCAGCGGCAGCCTGAGGCTCCCGAGATTAGCGCAGTCCCCTCCCTCAACCCATTTTTTCCCCTTCAATTAAAACTTTTGCCCGAGAGTTTTTGATTTAGATTTAGTTTTTATTTCCATAATAACTGGGACAAAGTTCCTTTATGTCTGGTATCAGAGGCAGCCCATACCAAGTACTGAGAAGTATGGAGCCTCCAGTAAGTATATAATAGATACAGCTATTGTCTTGGGAGAGAAGGTCATTTTCCAAATATTTCCTTCCTTCAGCTCAGCAGTTGGTACTTGTTGGGGGAGGAATAAGACCCAGAAGAAAAGACATTGTCGTGTGTGTGTGTGTGTGTGTGTGTGTGTGTGTGTGTGTGTGTGTGTAAGTAAAACAAGCCGGCTGGGTGTGGTGGCTCGTGCCTGTAATACCATTTGAGAAACTGAGGCAGGAGAATTGCTGTGAGTTCAAGTCCAGCCCCAGCTATATAGTGAGACTTTTTTGAAAATACTCCCAATTAATTAGTCAATCAATTAAGTAAATATAGGCCAAAGATGGATATTTGTGTGTTAGAAAGTGTCAGAAAAAACCAAGAGAAACCAAGGAGGCCCAAGAGCTGGCTGAGGAGGGAGGTGTGGGGATGTGGCAGGTTAGGAGGTCGGGGCGGAAGAGTCAGCCCTGGCTCCAGGTCTTAAAGCAGAAGCAGAGCCGTGTAATGTGGTCCAGCTGTGGTTGCCGTTCTGCAGGCCAAAGGTCACCAGAGTGCAGGAGGGTACCGAAGGCAGCGGCTGGGGGACTGGTCAGGGCACTGACGTGAGGATAGAGGTCACCAAGGACGATAACAAGGGAAGGAGGAAAACCTGACGGGAACCAGCAGGGATGCAGAGGCGGGTCCTGGCCAGATGGTAAGAATTGGACTGGCGGGACCAAGGGGCACCAGCTGGACACTCCTCTCTTCCTACAGCTCTAACAGGGAGGGCACTGAGAGGCGGGGTGTGGCCTGGCACCTGCAGGCTCCCGTGATGGGTGGGGAACAGCAAGGCCACACGGATGGACTGCAGAATGGGCTTTGCTGGATTCTGGGGAAAGGTGGGGAATCAAGAGCCTCTAAGAAAGCAAGAGTGGGATTTTAGGCCCTGGGTAGGAATGAGAACAGGAGTGGGGAGGTGGAGTGATTATCCATCCATCCGTACGCAGACGCAGACACACACTACACCCATACACAGGTGCACACACATCTCACACCCCCACACTCCCCACACACACACCACACCCACACATCACACACCCACACCACTCACACACACACATCACTCACATACACACACCACACCCACACACATGCACACACCCACACATCACACACCCACACCCACTCACACACATCACCCACACCACTCACACACACTTACACACACACCACTCACATACATACACACCACTCACACATATACCACACACACACACCACACATACCCCCCCCACACACACACACCCCACACACACGCATGCACGCACACCACAGTTGCTGAGACCCATAAAAGGACCTATTGGTGAAGGAGCCCTCTGGGCTCATCTGCAGATCTGCCACAGTGAGCACAAGAGTCAAAAGGAAGAGGAAATGTAATCTATTCGGTTATTCTTCTCCAGAGAGAAGTGACCATTTGTTTCTTGGTCTCAGCAGCAGGCCCCTGTCCCTGCCCCTCCTGCCTGTGTGGCCCTCAGCACTGGCAGCAAAGCCCCAGGCTGCCGAGGGAAGGAACCTTGTGTATGTGGTGCTGCCGTTCTGGGACCGGGAACTCATCCTTTGGCTGAGGGAGAAGAACAAACCAACACAGGCTGCTTCCATGTTGAGCAAACGGCTAGGTTCTCTTGGATGCCCACACACTTCTCAGGAGCCAGGGGGGCACTGACACCCGGCTCTGGAGCAGCCACCTGCCACTCTTTCTGGGCAGCATTTGTGGGTACCCCACACCCTCTCAAACTCTTCAAGGCATCTGAGGCTTTTTCTCTCAAGATAAAAAATCCTTTTTCGGGCGGGCGGTGGTGGCGCACGCCTTTAATCCCAGCACTCGGGAGGCAGAGCCAGGTGGATCTCTGTGAGTTCGAGGCCAGCCTAGGCTACCAAGTGAGTTCCAGGAAAGGCGCAAAGCTACACAGAGAAACCCTGTCTCAACCCCCTCCCCCCAAAAAAATCCTTTTTCCTGGGCCTGTGAGATGATGTAGCAGGGAAAGGCGCTTGTCAAAGAGCCTGATGACCTGAGTCCCATCTGTATGGTGGAAGCAGAGAGCCAACTCCTGACAGTTGGCTTCCACACATGCCCCAAAAACAAATAAATAAAAATATAATTCTAAAACATCGTTCTTCTTGGTCTTGGCTTTCCACACATGCTCACCCCGTAGCCCTTTGCCTCTGCCTCAAGGTAATTGCTGTTCTCCAAGCATCTCACCAAGTAAGGTACCCTTGGAAAATACTCTGTGTTCTCTCATTTCTAAGTCACCTCCTCCTGTCTGGTCACTTGCTGAAATGTCATGGTCCTTCTCTCTCTGAAGAGATGGCACCAGTCCCTAGCGGATCTGTTTCTGTCCCATTCTCTTGATCCCTTTGCCAGTCTCTCCAGAGACTCCTGACCAGGAGGCTATAAATGCCCAGGGGCGAACTGCAATGTGAAAATGGTTGATTTGTGTCTTAGGCTGGCTGGGTGAGCAAGGTGTGAAGGGTGTAACCCTTGCTGGCAGGTACCGGTCACCCAGAGGCTCTGGACCAACGTTATTGGGGTCCCCCCCAACTCTTTCATTATATTCATTTTACTCTTTATGTATTTTTACTTATTTGGTGGTTGTCTGTTTCCTCCATCAGAATGCATCCTCTACAAAACAGTGTATCCTCCACTGTGGCTCGCTCAGTGTCTCAGTCTTCCCAAGCCCTCAGTGAGCTTCTATTGGGTAGGAAGAGGGATGAATGCATCTAACCACTCCCTGTCCCACGGTGAGCCAGGCAGCCACCTGCATTAGTTTAGTGACTTTGACTCCCTGCTAGCCAACTTGGTTACAGACAGGAACACAAGCTCCAAGAGTGGCCTGTCTGAGACAAAAAGCAGGCCAGCATGAGTTCTGGGCAGCAGCTTCCTTGAGAAACAAACCCAGGGTTTTGGGGTGAGGCTGTGCCCTAGGCAAGTTTTTCAATGTAGGAAGAGCTATTGGACCTTCTCGAGAGGCTCCACTTGGTTCATGTGCTCGATTTAATTTTAAATAACCTCTGGGATCTTGAATGTACCACAGTCCTGAAGTAAATAAGTGGAGACAGCTTAGTTTAGCTCCCTCCGGTTTCTGCTGGTCTCACCCTTAGGCATAGCTAGGTAGCCGGATGGAGATGTGGTTTCTCAGGAAATCCAGATGGTTTAGGCCTGAGCCCTGACAGAACCAGAGATGGGCGGTTTTGGTGGAGGCCAGGCTGGCAAGGGAGGGGCTGCAAGTACAGGCTCAGCCCAGAGTTGGGGTGGGAGGCAGGATGAGAAGGCAAGGGTGGGCAATGGGGTGAGAGCCGGATGGAACTCCTTTAACCCAGGAATCAATGGAGCAAGCAATTGCCTGAAACAGATGAGGCCTGGCACAGTACCTTTGTGTGAATTAGAAAAAGATGCTCCTCTGGACAGAGGATGGGAAAGGACATCTTCTCACAACCGTAGGCGAGGCCCTGATGAGAACAGAAGAAAGCCAGCCAAGGCCTGGGACAGGCCAAGGACCCCTGTGTGACTCTCCCTGGGAGGCAGAGTAAATGACACAAAATTTGGTCCTTTGGGAGCTGAGCATGGTGGCACTCACCTGGGATCCAGAACTTGGGGAACTGAGGAAAAAGGATCAAGAGTTAAGAGCAGGGCCATGAAGACAGTTCAGCAGGTAAAGAAAGCTGTGTGCCTCGAAGGCTGCCAATCTGAGTTTAATCCCTGCGATCCACATGGTAGATGGAGAGAGCTGACTCCTGAAAGTTGTCCTCTTACACACACACACACACACACACCACATATTCACACATACCATACACACAGCATACACCACACACACACACACCACACATACTCACACACACCATACACACATACACATAGCATACACATACCACACACCATATACACACACATACACATACCACACACCATACATACACACACACACACACACACACACACACACACACACACACACACACATTATACACAATTTAAAAAAGAGAGTGGGCCAGCCTGGATCATATGGATGATTCCAAAAAAAAACCAAACAAATGAACAAACCAACCAACTCTGACCCTTTAGAGAATGGCGTCCCAAGCAAGAGGAACTGTGGCATGTCCCAGGCCTTGGCTTTCTTCTGTTCTCATCAGGGCCTCGCCTACGGTTGTGAGAAGATGTCCTTTCCCATCCTCTGCCCAGAGAAGCATCTTTTCCTAATTCACACAGAGGTAGTGTGCCAGGCCTCATCTGTTTCAGGCAATTGCTTGCTCCGTGACGATTGTGTTCTGCTAGAACACAGTTGAGCTACAGGGCCCATCACACCACAGAAATCTGTTTGTAAGAATGGATAAATCAGAACCCACGTGTGTCCATCTCAAAACTGACTCTAGCATTTTGATGGACTCTCCATTCTCGCTGACACACAGATGACCCCCAGCATGAGGGCTACTGAAACCCCAGGCAGCCATTCACCGGCCTCAGTGGCACAGGCACCAGATCTGTCTTAAAACAGATCCACCTGTGGGGTCTATTGTAGCTCCCCAAGTGTGGGCCTGGGGCTAGCCAACTCCTTTTCATCTTTGAACCTGTTGGAAATGCAGATTTTTCAGACTAGCTCCAGAGATACTGAGTTAGAAGTGGGTTGAAGGGAAGTCAGGACACGGGTCAGTTCTGTCTTTCCATAATGTAGATTCTGGGAATCAAACTCAGTTTGTCAGCCTTGGCAGCAAGCACCTTTACCTCCTGAGCCGTCTCGCCAGCCCAGAAACATATATATTAACAAGTGCTGGGCAATTCTGATCCACTGTATGAGAGCATTCCTGTAGCTGAAATGCCCACACTCCTGTCTTAGCAACTCCCATGCTTCCGTGAGACAGTGGAGCAGATGTTTATGGGAAATCTCCATCCTTTATAACCAAGACCCAGGTTCTCACAGAAGCCCAGGGCATGGATCTGCAGTCTCTAGTCCGTTACCTAGCATCAGGGGAGGCTTTTCTTTGATCTGATTCTAATCCTGAGGAATTGTCTCATCACCCAAGAAGACGAATGTGAAGGGAATTGTTGCCACTTCTGGAAGGCACGATAATAGTGTGGATGCAAAAAGAAAAGATCCATTTCGGGTAAGATGTATATTGAGGTCTAAGGGGTTGAAGTGACATTTCAGTGTTCCTTAAATAACAAACTTCAGTCAGGATGGAAAAGGACAAGTGTGGCAATTCCCGACAGCCTCTGAGTCAGCTGTTGGACAAGTGACTTTCCTCATCAAATACCTGAGAGTAACATCGTTAAGCAGGGTTTGCTTTGGCTAGTGGTTCCCATGGTTCCAAAAGGTTCAGCCCATTCTTGCTTGGGTCAGTGTGGGGGACAGAACATCACGGTGGGGGCATATGGCAGAAGAGAGCTGTTCACTTCCTGGCTGGACAGGAAGCAAAGAGTAGGGGAGTGCTGGGTTGGGGATTGGCTCTTCCTGGGCAAGCATGAGGACCTGAGTTTGGAGTCCAGCATCCATGTAGAAAGCTGTGTGTGGCAATCCAGGTCTGTCATTCCAGCACTGGGGAGGCAGAGATGGGGAGGGAGATACCTGGAGCTCGCTGACCAGCCTTGTTGAATTGGTAGGCTTCATTCAGGTCCAGTGAGGGACTCTGTCTCAAATAATGAGGCTGAGAGTGAGGTAGGATTAACACCTGACTTCAGCCCCGGGGCCTTGACACGCATGTGCACCACCCACAATGACAAATGCCCAACCAAAACCAATCTTATTTTGTGCAACTGGTTTCTGTCAAACCGGGAGTGGGTAACTCCTGGGTGCAACAAGGTACCTGCCCCTCACTCCCAACTGTTCCCCCAGCCCCCTTTGACCCAGAGAGGCCCACCCTGACCTCTTTAAATTTCCACCTGCAGCTTCTCAGCAGCCAGAGCGGCTCAAACTAGCACACACCTGTGGGAACCAGAAATTAACAGCCCATTGGATCTCGGCTTTGGGGGAAAGGGCAGTTCTACATCATTAAATAATATAGGCTTGTGGGGGTGGGGTATCAAATGTCAGGCAGAAAGGAAGGAAGGCATGACCTCCTGGCACTAGCTGCCTCCTCCCAGCCCAGCTCAGCGTGCTTTTAGAGTCTTGGGGAAACTGCTTGGCTGTTCACGTGAGGTCTGCTTTGTACTTATTTTGTTTGTTTGTTTCCATGGGGGCTTTGCAATGTTTTCCAGGATGGCATTGAACTGATGATAATCCTCCTGCCTCAGTCTTCTGAGGGCTAGGATTAGAGATGTGCTCTACCCACTTCATGCATTACTTTCAAATGCAGGGCTTGACTGCGGTCTAACCATATGGAGTGGGACTGGTCATTTCCTCACTCTCAATTTCTGTAGGGATTTTCTTTTTTTCTTTTTCTTTTTGTTTTTTTGAGACAGGGTTTTTCTGTGCAGCCCTGGCTGTCCTGGAACTCACTCTGTTGACCAGGCTGGTCTGAAACTCAGAGATCCTCCTTCCTCTGCCTTTGAGTGCTTGGGTTAAAGATGTGTGCCACCACTGCCCAGCTTAGGGATTTTTTAATGGACAGTTCAGAAGCCTGCAAGGGTTTATCCTTAGCCCTTCATATCTCTAATGATGACCTGCAGAGTCCACTTGGTTAGGAGAGTTCATTTCTCTTTTGTTCCTTGTCTCTGTTACAGGGTTTATTATCATTTTGTACATGTTTTAATTTCTTTTTTACATTTATTTATTTATTTATTTATTTATTTATTTATTTATTTATTTATT
>CABHPR010152017.1:0-24585 GCA_902168415.1 Peromyscus melanophrys | reverse complement strand
TTTTGTTTTTGTCTTTTAGAAGAATGAAGCCTAAGGAATCTGAAGACCACTGGACAAATGAAACAAGTGAAGAAAAGGGACAAATCATCTATTCCAGGAAACAGAGTAAAATGGCCTATTGGTATATCATCTAAAAAATTTTTATATCTCCCTAAATGTTTGTTTCTACTCTTCTCTAAAGAAATTTAACACTATTCATCTTCTAATAGTCCCAGTTCAATTATAATTTAAGGCTGACTTTAGAGTTGGAGAATGGCCCTCTCCTTCTTTAAACTCAAGCATGTTTGTTAAAAGGAAAATGCAAACTCCCTGTATCATGCCAGAAGGGCCATCTTCTGCTGCGGGACAGAAGAAAGCAAAATTAATTAAGGGACTATTCTATTACTAATCTCAACTCCTTGATTCTATTCTGATTCTTTAAACTTTTCTTAAGGTATGAATATTGTCTGTATATATGTTTTTGTGTTCGAGTCTCTTATCAGTTTTCTGCAGGAAATAACGGCCAGGCCTGGCATCAACTGGAGTCTCCAGGAAGAAAATGGGGCCCCACAACAACAACAACAATTCCACGTGAACAATAATGACAACACTAAGCTGACAAACATCATCTACAGATCAGCTTTGAACTACAAAGTGCTTAGAACAATTTTGAGAGGGATGATTGAGATGATCCAGTCCCAAAGACTATTTGAATAAGGACATGAAATAAATCTTGAACTTTGGTATCCCACATTCCCAAAGAGGTAGTGTGGGACGTGTGGTTTTTTGGTCTTTCAATGGGTTTTAGGTCTGGGATAATTTTCATTGTTTAGAGGGGTTGGTTACAACTGATTATCAAGGGTTAGGAAAAGGACTAAGCAAAGGAGTTTAGATTTACGGTTCTTGTTTATATATATAAAAAAAAATTACAATTACTAGTTTTAAATACTTTACATTGGATTGGATTGTTTTATGTTGTATACAAATTATATATATATATTGAAATTGATATTGTTAGAAAATGCTATATGTATATTTCTAACTGTATTTATACCGTTCATTTAACAATGTAATACAAATTTTTGATTCTTGAATGTTATTGTTACCAACTATTAGGATATAAAGAGATTAATGTTAGTGGTTAGACCTAATAAGAAAACTTGTAGTCATATTAGGTATGTTTTCAAGATAGAGTAGATATATTTTGGATAGACCGGTCATCTTCAAACCCTTCAGAGATCTACAGAATATGGCATTTAAAATGTTTTAATAACTTAGAAAATTTTTTTGTTATAACTATGAAACATGTCGGCTCCTGGCAATACCAATCTACTTCAGAGAAAATATGGGCATTGAAGAAACTGCATGAGCAGTTAACTTACATTGTGGCAAAAATTGGCCACTGGACAACAAAGTATCCTCGAATCAACTGCTAACAACCGGACTGAATGGACAGACAGAAATGAAACTAAGAATTACTGATTCTTGCCAAAACAAGTATGGTTATAGCTTTATCAAAAGGCATCTTCTGAGGCCAAGACAATATGGCACCATCCCTGAAGTAGCCTTCGCAATCTGAAAAAGGTACAGTGCCTTTTTCTTAGAAGGCAGCTGAACAGGCAGTGGGCCGATAGCTTCTGATGTGCAATGGACCAGCAGCTGAAACAGTTATTCTTGAAGAGTAACTAAGCTCACGCCTCTCAATAGCAGACTGGCATTTAATAGAGGGATGTGGAGAAGTACGGGATGCTGAGATGAAGCCACATATACACGGTCAAGAAGAATGGACAGCTGAATTAAAAAACCATCAACAATTTCCAGAATTTAAAATCCTGAATCATGACATGACACTTATGGAATTCAGGTGTTTCTGGTACATGGACTGCTCTCACCCAAGGTGAGGTTGAACTGTTGACCTTGTGTACATCCTACTTCACAAATGAGTCTGTCAGATACACTAAGCCTATAGGTTGAAGATGATGCCCCAACACTGCGGAGAAACCTCAGGTGACTGTCCAGGCGGCTGGCTGTTTCTGTCAACTCACAATTTTTTTGGAAATTTTTATTTTTGTTAGGTAATGTTATTTCCTTCTTGGGTCTCTGAAGGAGTTGAAGATTATTTAGTTATAGTTGAAGATTAATTAGGATAGAAAGTGAATTAGATATACTAGAGTAGATAATAGATAATAGAATTTATTTTCTCTGAACTTGTTAAATAAAAAGACTAGATATTGTTTAGGTAGTTATTACTTGTATATATTGTATATAGTTGTTGTACTTCTGTGTATAGTTTTTCTTATGTTAGTTATAAGCGTTTTTCTTTTTTTAAAATAGAAAAGGGGAAATATGGTGATATTTTCTTTTTTATTTAAATGTTATATGTTAATAAATAAAGTTGCCTAGGGGTCAGAGCTATTAGCAAGCCATAGCCAGAGTCTGGCGAACAAGTAGTGATGAGGCAGTTAGGCAGTTGGGTTTACAACCAATCAGAAGGCAGAACAGAATTCTATTTAAGGACAACCCCCCTTTTGAGCAGAGAGACGTTGCTTCAGGGAGAGACTAGCGAACAGAAAGCGGTTAAGGCTCTTAGTTCTGACCTCTTTGGCTTTTCTCTTTACTTTGGCTTTGTGTGTTTCTTTTTCCTTATAAATACAGCTACAGTGTTTCTTTTTTCTTATAAAATACAACTACATCACTATATGTTGGACACTGGAGCAGATAGGAGTCACCACTCTAGATGTTTGGGATATAGTACATAAAATGAACAGAAACAGATGATAAGATAATAACAAAATAAAAAGACAAGTTTAAAGGTGAAGAGTGCTCAATGTATTTTAACAAAGAACTGTTGTCAAAGGATATCAAGAGAACTAACAGTGGTAAAAAACAGAGCTGGCAATTTTAAAGAGCACCCAGAGCAAGTCTTACTGAAAAACATTTGAACAAACACCGGAGAGAGTGAGGCATCCATCTGTGTAGACATCCCATAGGAGCTGGCGCCCCTTGGAGCTTGCTGTACTCTGTTAGAATGGATGGAGGCTGTTGGAATTGAACATGGTACCAGCCCAGACATGGTGCTAAGATAACCTGGGCAGACAGCAAAGCACACTCGCCAGAGCTTCTCAAAAACAGTATCTTAAGTGCGTTGTAGAGGTGATCCAGGCTTCACAAAATGTGTAGCATCTCTTGGTCATGTGGGCGCACAATTCTTAAACTTCTAAGGATGATACAGCATTTAGTTTTATTTGAGGGAGTTGCTTTTACTTCTCTCCCAGTGTTTCTTAGACATTACCTCATGCGGCCATGGATGGTGGTGCTCCCAGCAGGCCCTCTTGCCTCCTCTCAGCATCTCCGTGAGCCTGTCCAACACGGCTGTGCTTCCCTCCTACCCGATGCCACTTAGAACTGAGTTTTAGACACTGAGTCTGGTGCTGCCTTACTGGAGCTTCAGGGTCTGCCCTTTCCCACCCTGCTCTTCCCAAACTCTCTTCTGCTCCCCCCTTAGCATGGCCTGTAATGCCTGAGTAGGAAAGGGTATAGCTCAACCATCACCTCAAGCAGAGATGCCCCTGAGATCAGCCTGTTAAGCCACAGATGTGTTTTCATGTGTTTGAGTAACTATCTGAATGGAATTACTGTGTTGTATGGAAAAGGTATATTTGACTGAATGAGAAACTGTCATTTGTTTGTTTACCATATTTTACACCTTATACCACCAAGTTATGAAAGTTAAAAGATTCTTCTTACTTATTTTAATTGAACTATTTGATGTTGTTGGTTGTTTTTACTCTTTGGGGGGACCTGCCACCCAGCTTCATAATAAATCACATGGTGGTTTATTCTTTTTTATGAATGTCTAGCCTTAACTTGGCTTGTTTCTAGCCAACTTTTCTTAAATTATCCCACCTATCTTCTGCCTCTGGGCTTTTATTGTTCTCTATTTCTTTATACTTCTCTTTACCTCTTACTCTGTAGCTGGCTGTGTGGCTGGCCCCTGATGTCCTCTCCCCTTCTCCTTTTCTTGCTCCCCAATCTCTCCTCCCAGATTTCTCCTTCTATTTCATCTCTCTGCCTGCCAGCCCCGCCTATCCTTTCTCCTGTCTCACTATTGCTGGTTGTTCAGCTCTTTATTAGACCATCAGGTGTTTTAGACAGGCACAGTAACACAGCTTCACAGAGTTAAACAAATGCAACGTAGAAGGATGCAACACATCTTTGCACCATTAAACAAATGTTCCACAGATGTGACACATCCATCTTAAAATAATATTCTACAATAATTGGACTTTTTTTTTTTTTTGGTTTTTCGAGACAGGGTTTCTCTGTGTAGCTTTGCGCCTTTCCTGGAGCTCACTTGGTAGCCCAGGCTGGCCTCGAACTCACAGAGATCCACCTGCCTCTGCCTCCCGAGTGCTGGGATTAAAGGCGTGCGCCCCCACCGCCCAGCAATTGGACTTTCTAATTTCACTTTTTTTCTTTATGTATTCTGGGTACAATATTTTGTCAGATAATGTATGTATTTCCTCAGTTATGCTCAGACCACTTCATTTTTAGTAGTGTCTATCAAAGTGTTGAAGTGTTTCTTGAGATGAAATCATGTTTATCAATTTTTCCTCTTATGGTTTATGTATTTTGTTTTTAAGAAATTCTCTTAAAGCTGGGTGTGGTGGTACATGCCTATAATTCTGCTTTTTGGGAGACTAAGGCATGAGGATTACCATGAATTAGAAGGAGCACAGGGTATGAAGTAAGTTCAAGACCAGCCTGGGATACATGATGAGACTTTGTCTCAAACCATAACAAACAAATAACTATTTACAAATTTACATTTAGGGTTATAATCCATTTCAAGCTATTTTTTATGTGTGGTAAAAGATAAAATTCAAATTTCATTTTCTCTATATTTAATTTCTGATTGTTCCCATAGCATCCACTAAAGAATTTATTTTTCTTTAAACTATTTCATTAATGTGCAGTGTGTGTGTGCATGTACATGTATGTGTGTCTGTGTGTGTGTGTTCACAGTGCATATACCTGCAGAGGTCCCAAGGAGACATCAGATCCTCTGGAGCTGGAGTTGAAGGTTAGCCTTTGACCTAGCTGGGTCCTGGGGGCTAAACCAGGTCATTTGGAAGAGCGGCAAGCACTCTTAAACCCTGAACCATCTCTATAGCCCTCTTTTCTTCCTTCCTTCTTTCCTTCTTTCCTTCTTTCCTTCTTTCCTTCTTTCCTTCTTTCATTCTTTCCTTCTTTCCTTCCTTCCTTCCTTCCTTTCTTTCTTTCTTTCTTTCTTTCTTTCTTTCTTTCTTTCTTTCTTTCTTTCTTTTCATCTTTCTTTTTTGTGGTGAGAAGGTGATAGAGATTGGCCTAGAGGCCTTGTTCATGCTAGGAAAATGCTGTATCTCAACCCTATTTGACTTCTTAGCTTTAGATAGGATCTCCTTAACTTGACCAGACTGAGCTTGCCTTACTTCTTTATCCCTGACAATCCTTTAACTTGCAATTCTTGGACTTCAGCCTCCCAGGCTGCTGGTGTTACAGACCTGCGGTACCACACCTTTAGGGAACAGTGTTCTGTTCTATTTAATTAATTTAGTTTCTTCATCAAAAATAATTAAGATTTGTGAGGCTTTATAAAACTTCTATACATTATTCTAACTACTCACTGTTACAACTTGGATTTGAGATATGCCCCGCCTCAAAGACTCGTGAGTGTAAGGCTTGTGCCCAGGTGACTTTGGTAGGTGGTGGAGACCTTAGGAGGTGGGGTCCAGTTGGAGAAAGTAGTCTATTCCTCTTTCTCTCTGCTTCCTGGCTGCAACATGAGGAGCTCCTTTGGGCATGTGCCTCTGGCTCACTCTAGCCCCAGAAACAATGGAGATGAACGAACATTTGGTTCCTGAAACCAACACTTCCTACGCTCAGGCATTTTTCTATGTTGCTACAGCAATAGAAAGCGTAGTAGCAGCCATATGCCAACACCATGCTGCTTTGATTGCAATAGTCATTCTTGAAATAGATACCACTCTATTCTCTGTGTTCCTTGTACTTTTCAAGACAGCTTTGACTATTTCTATGTCCCTTACATTCCTGTTTCTATGTTATACAACAGTGGTCAGTACAACTATAAACCCATCTGGCTTTCATTGACTCAACGTTTTACTAATACTTTTCTTAAGTATGTGGTTTTTATGACCACAGAGAGATTTTTCTAGTTTGCAAATATTTGATTGGTTGCATTTTCTAGTTAATTCTTTTAACTGCTTTGTTTTATATTATAGAAGATTCCTCCTTTTATAAACATTTACTAAAATATTTCATGAGCTGCAATTAACTGATGACTATTAAAATCTTTACACATGTTACATTTTACCTTGCATACAATAGGTAAACATTAGTGTAATGATGATTTTTTTTTTGATTGCAGGAAATATCAACTTCACTGGTATATCCATACAACTAAAAGACCATTGTTTATTTTTCGTGAGGGATAAGAACACAATTTAAATTTCTAAATGATAGAATTATCCAGACATTTCTAGAACTAGAATAATCCTTTTTGAGTCAAAAATTGTCATTAGAATCATCGGAAGTCTTATCCATCTAGAGACTCACTTATTGGCCAAGATTTAGCACACAGTGGGCATCTTAATGACAGGATTAAAAAGAAGAAGGAACATTGTAGCTGTTGTTATCCTGTTCCTGCCCAGCTCCTGTGGTCCTCACACCCAAGTAAACACACAAAGACTTATATTATTTACAAACTGTATGGCCTAAAGGCTCAGGATTCTTGCTATCTAGTTCTTATATCTTAAATTAACCCATTTCTATTCATCTATACCTTGCCACATGGCTCATGGCTTACCGGTATCTTTACATGTTGTTTCTCATGGCGGCGGCTGGCCGCGTCTCTCTGCCTCAGTCTTCCACTTCCCAGAATTCTCCTCTCTCCTTGTCCTGCCTATACTTCCTGCCTGGCTACTGGCCAATCAGCACTTTATTTATCAATCAATCATCCACAGCAGAACATGCCTGAAGACAAAGTACACCACCACACAGGGATAAAACAGAGTTTATCGAGGTAGCTTCACAGATGGATGGCAGGAATTCCGGTCTTATGTTTTGGAAATGAAACAGTGCAGACAATGTATTAAACATGTATCTGTGATTTGCTATAATCAGAGTAAATTAAGGACTCTGGTTCCTTATCTCATTTTTCTAGTTACCAATGAGGTAAGGTTTCAATGACATATTGCTGTATATTGTATATCCAATAAGTTCAAAGCACTCCCCAGCATGGTGGACTAACAAATTCAGATTTTACTTCTAAATTGATAGCTATATTTGCGTACATCAAGATCAGAATGGTGATCATTATAAATACAACAATGTCCATGGTAGTCACTTACAGAGCTGCAAACACGCCATGTTGTTAAATCTGCCTGCCTTTCTGTACTCAGAAAAGCATTACTTCCCCTTCCTCTTCATAGCTCTTGTCTAAGCATGCTTCGCCTAACACATGGGGCTTCCTCACTCTCTCTAAAGCTCTCTCTATTCTTATTTTTGTCATAGGGTTGCTTATTTGCCGCTGGATCTTCCATCTGCAAACCTTCCACATCTAACTCGAAGAGGCACCGCATTTTCTGTTCATCTTCTCTATCTCTCTGGGCTGTTGTTGAGATTTACACCTTCCCTATCCTGGGGTTTTTCTTCTATACTGAAATAATATTGCCTCCAAGATTAAAAATATTAAAGAAATAGAGGCCATGAATTTGAGAGAGAGCAAAGAGGGCTGTACGTGAGGAGGAAAGGGAGTTGGAAAAATTATATTTGAATTTCAAAGAAACCAATGGCTATGCTACGTGTATGACTCACATCATCTAAATGACCTGTATCAAAATGCTGTTTTCAGAGCTGATGGGTTCAGCCAATTTTTCCAGGACACCATATGATCAGGCAATGTTGTAGTCAAACGCCTTTTGGGGCAAAAGGCAGAAACACACCTAACCCAACTCAAGCACTTGAGTACAAAATTACAGCAAGGTTCAGGGGAATTCAAGAACTGAGTCTATGTTGTAAACAGATCACAGAACCCGAAGTTACACATCTGTCAGGAATAGGGCTATAAGGGTTATGGGGTGCAGCTATTTGCTGTGTGTGGGGTCCAGCTTCTTCTCTGACTACCTCTTCCTCGGCTTATACACAGCTCAGAGGGATTGTTCCACCCCCTGTTCTATCATACAGCTCTTGGGAATTACGTTTCAATTTCCTGTCTGTTAACTAGCCAAGTTCCTTGCTCTCCAAATTTACAGAGAAGATTGGTTCTGCTTCAGATGTTTAGCCAGATCCCATTGAGTAAATTCTAGAAATATGAGGAGGCATGTCTTTAGGTAAGTTGTCTCATCAGACCCAATAAGCTATGATCAGAAAAGGGGTGTGGAATTACCCATGGGGGGTGGGCTTATTCAGTCCCTGAGATCAGCCACATAGTATACAATATGCTGGAAAGTTGTGAAAGAAATAAATGGGCGATGAATCAGTATGGAATCTGAAGCATAGACATGAGACAGATAAAGCTGATGCAATCTGGTAACGTGCAGGCTAGATTCTCCCACAGTTCCCAGCCATGGAGCTCAATTTAATTTGTTCATAAACTACATAGTATGGCAGAAGGCATTTTCAAATTAGTGAGGTATCAAGAAAAAAGCCGAAACAAAAGAAAATAACAACTAAGAATCTGTAGCCTCACACTGCTCCTCTGCTGAGCAGACCGCCCTCCACCAATAGGGCTTGTAGACCGTGGAGCTGTGTGTTGGACAAGGAGCACAGCCTCTTCCGTCCCTCCCTGTCCTCTGCAGCATAAACACATTTACATCTGTGCAATGCCTTCTGTGGTTTTGTTGCCTTTAAACAGTTATATCTTAAAAGTGCTCTGTTTTTATTTTTTTTCCTTCTTATCTTGGGTCTTGCATAGTTTTATGAACTTTCCTATATATCTATCTACTTTATCACATCTGGGATTAGTTTGTTCTAGATGCATAGAGAAAATGGCTCCTCCTTTCTGTTCTGAACCATAACTGAGAATGGCTTTGTGCTCTGGGGGCCCAATGTGTAACCTTGGAGCTCCAACAAAGCTGTTTCTGAGACAGTTCTTTGAAGGTCTGTATCCAAACAGGTACAAGGCTATTCTTTGTATGAACCTCTGCTTATCCACACCTGACCTTCGGACACCCACACTAACTCTACTGTATGCTGTGAGTGTATCAGGAACACAGGTCCCACAACTATTTATCTCAGCTATGTTGTTTACTAGGGGAATTCATGATGAGAAGCACTTTACAAAGGATTCCTCTACTGGTAACTCTATCATATTGTTAATGCATCCCAATCCTGGGATACCAGACATTACAATAATAATTCCATCCATTGTTTTCTCCTATATTGCACTGGAGTCTCTGGAGTTAGGCATTATTCTGAAATTGAACTAATACCATCTAGCCAAAGGAAAAAAAGATGCTTGGGTTAATATGTTGGTGCAGGTCTGTAGGTCTAGTAGTGCTCAGAAAAAGGTGTTAATAGATTGCTTGTTTATATGTTTGAGTGTCAGTGTTTCTGGTATCAGCTGAATTGAAGTAAGATCTTCTGAGAACAGCTTATGTCTCAGTATGCATATATATATTCCAGTGTCCATGGGACATTCAATCTCCTCCTTAATTACAACAGATGTGAAGACTTAATGCCACAGCTGATAAAGTAGGTAATGTGGCAAATAATTGAGAGAATTACAGGACAACCTTAGAGAAAATTCATCCTTGGAGGAAGTCTGCTGTGGAGATGTTCACTCTGAATATATTTCTTACTTGGTGCATTGTGATGACCTCTCTCTAATGTTTTCTTTTTCTGATCATTCCTTAGCCATAAACCAAAAATAGGAAACTAATACCAGCTTCCAGTGGGAACTGGACGTCAAATCCACCAAGCTGAACTTAAAAGAGTTTTAACGGGTTAAACACTAGAAGATCACAGAAGCCACATGGACCACAGAAAGGAAGGAAGCATGTTTACAAGGTCAATTAAAAGCATAGTCAAGTGAATGACCTGTATCAGGGTAGAATTTTACCAGAAGCAGCCAACAGTATCATTCATGGTAAAATCAGGGCAGGCTAACTATAAACTTAAAAGCTAACCACATGATTTAAAAGGTCTCATAAAAAACATGCATCCTGCAGACACATAAATATATACATAAGTGAGTGAGTATATGTGGAGGAGTATGTGCATGTGTGACGTGTGTGTGGCTACATGTATACATGTGTGCAGATGTGTATGCATGAGTGGGGTCTACTCTACTACTGGCCATGCAGTACTATATGATCCTTTCTCTGCTGTTTATCCCTATAATCTTTTTCAATACTATGTTTGGTTTTTTTCTTGTTGGCTTCAAACTTGATTTCTAACAAACTGAATTCTTCTTCCATCATCAACTCTGTTTTTCTCTGTCCACAAAATACATTCACTTATCATCCTTGCCACAATCACTTACAGATGGCTTAATATATTAGGTAATGTGCTGGAACCTAGACACCACCCCTTTAGATAAGAAATGCAGCATTGTGACATGATCGATTGGAATTCCTGAGGATGAGAAAATATATTAGAGTGTAAAGTAACTTGATCATAAGTACACAGCAAGGATATGAGGCTGAAAACATTTTAGTTTTAAATAGTGTTGTCTTTCCAGGCACGGAGCCTCACACCTTTAATCCCAGCACTCAGGATGCAGAGGCAGGAGTGTCTCTATGAGGTCAGCCTGGTCTATAGAGTGAGTTCCAGGCCAGCTGGAGCTGCATGTGAGACCTGGTCTCAAAAAAAAAAATATTGCCCCTAAAAGAACTCAAGAATGTTTAACAATTGTTCTGACTAACGAAGATGAAATGAAGGGCAGCGGTGGTGGTGCACGCCTTTAATCCCAGCACTCAGGAGGCAGAGGCAGGCCGATCTCCGAGTTCGAGGCCAACCTGGTCTACAGAGTGAGTTCCAGGACAGCCAGAGCTACACAGAGAAAGCCTGTCTCAAAAAAAATTTTTTTTAAAAATGGTAAAACGATAAGCCATCAAAAAAAAAAACCACATACCTTCTTTCCTATGAAATAAAGTTAATAAAATTAATTAACTATGTATTAATTTTAAGTAAAGTTTACAAAAAATATGAGGCCATGCTTAATAATAAGTTACTATTTTCTGGGGTGTGGCTGTGTATGCCTGTAATTACAACACTGGGAAGCAGAGGCAGAGGCACAAAGAGTGAGTTCAAGGTCAACTTGGCTATACAATAAAACGAGAAAAAAAAAAGAGGCCCAAACCAGTTCACAAAGGGCATAATGGATAGACACAACTTATAATGTTACCTTCAAATGGCAACGGGTAGGAGGAAGGAAGTACAGCAATTAGTGCCCAGGCCGTAAAGAACAGCAAATGCTCACTAGCCTCCCAAGCTCAAAGAGAAGCAAGGAGGTCTATTATCTTCTTAACTAAAGAGGGACAGGGAAAGTGGCTGTGAACAGAGGGGAGGGAAAAGCTGAAGAGATGGGCTGCTTCTCTGACGACAGCGTTGTCTGAGAGCTCCAGGCTGAGCCAAGAAAGTCACTGAAGGCAGACACAGGGGTAGGATTCATCTCCTACGTCCTCCTTGGTGAGATAAATTCTGACACAGGACAGTCAACAAAGAAGCACCAAGTCTGGGGAACACAGAGTCTTGACCCCTGCGCGGGCTGGGACTTGAGTGTCTGTCTGCTGGGGGAGAAGGATGCTAAGAGACAGTGTCCATACTACTTCTATCGTAAGAGCATCCCAAGTCAAGAATAGGAGCTGTGGGCGGCTTTCCTCATCTCACTTTGAGAACTGGTTCTGATTGCTATAATGCTTTGAAAGGATTATTACACAGCTTTCCATAGAGCTGGGGGAAAGTTGACTATAGTGCTCAGTGGGGAGTTCCAATCCGAAAGCCTGCCCGAAGTGGAGCCACTTTGACACCTCGAGAGAAACAGTCACTTAAAGGACAAATGAGCGGGTCTCCCTCAAAGGATCAGGACATAATTCTGTCCTTGAGCAGAAAGCTGCAACTTTTGTGGCCTGTTTCCCAAATTTCCCAACAGGATGGATCTTGCTAAGTCACATGACTCTACTATTAATTACAGTAAAAGCCTTCCTAACCCCCAATGAAAAGATTGGGCTGCATGCAGTTTTTTGTCGTCTTTGTTAAAGATGGAATGTTTAATACTCCTTGGCTAGTAGCAGGTTCTTACTGGAGGGACAGGATGCATCCAGTCTGTGCTTTTCCCCTGAGCATGGAGGTGTTAAATATTGAGTTGACATTATAGTCAATCTACCAGTTCTGATGAAAACCCTAAGCATCCCAGAAGGGAACCAAGAAAGTCTGACATAAGAGGAGAAAGGAAAAGATCAATTTCCCTATCTTCTTCAAAGCAAACGCTCTTGTTTTTTCCTTACTAGCCTAGTCACATTCCTAGAAATTACCAGTAGACTCAGGAGTTTAAGTTTAAGACTAAAGAGTTAGATTCTGCCCCTATGAACCCTTTTCCATGTATAACACCTACAATGAATTCCTGAGGCTCTCCATTAGCAGCACAGTTGTATACAACACAGCTCAGTGAGCAGTACCTACATGCTGCTGCCGTCTGCAAATCACACGCACACCCTTTTCCAGAATATAGATCTTGGCTTCACTTGTTTTAAATTTAACTGACATCTTTCCTACTTTTTACCAGTACATTTCTTCATTTACATTCCAAATCAGGCCCCTATGTTTAATCCTCTTGCCAGGAATTCTCAGAACTCTTAGGAAACATTTTCCTTTTAGAAGCTGAGGCCCTAACAAGGGCTGAAATCCAGGCACTGAGTCATATTAGTGACCTTGGGTAGAACCAGGAGGTAGCCTTCAGAGTGCACCACATGCTCCTAGCCATTGGTGCGGGACACGAATGGATTCCACAGTCCAGACAGAATTTCTCAAAGCTCAGCCTTCCTTGTTCCCTTCCTTCCTTCATTTGTTTTACAATAAAATTTGCATATTTTAAAAACAATTCTTATAATTAATATTTTCTTTAGTCTTTAATAAAAATGGTGTATATATACGCATAACACTTTTTCAAATACTTGGGAGCCAGAAAGAGATTCCTACCAGGAACGGATGATAAATATTATCTTTTAATATCCACATGGTCGAAAAATTATATTCATTTTTGCCTCTGCCAAGCATATTTGGTAATAGTCCTGACAGATACATTTCCAGGGTGGGTCGGCTGTGACTACATTACATTACTCTTCACCCCAAGAGAATCTCCACTGTAGTAATACTGGACATTTACCACAAGGGTGCTAAAAGGGCCCCATGATTCTATTGCCCAGAGTTTTAGTATAGAAACCTAAAGGGCACTCCTAAATGTCAGTAACAAAGAAAACTCTGTGTGTTGTACCTGTGAGGAAAAATATCTTCCTCCCAGAAATAGCTAGTGGTATCCAAAGTTTCCTTTGAAGGTCTCATGTCAAGACACAGGCAGGGAGTAGATTATTTTGTCCCTTCATGACTGCTCTTAGAACTGCTAAAGAAAGTTATCATGCTCATAGTGACCTGCTTCTTTCCTGCTAAGTTTCATAATGACAACACAAGATGCTGGTAGTCTATGTGATATTAAATATAAACAGCTTCTGAAATATGAAAAGCAATTACCAAAGGCGTACTTACATTTGCTTCTAGGTAACAGAGATCCTCAAAATTCGGCGTTCAGAGATTTACCAAACCAAACCAAACCAAATGTGTCACCTCTAAAAAGTTCAATGAACTTGCTGACACAGTGTCCTTCCCCTGCTAAGTATTCCTAGGGCATGGCATTTCCAAATAGATCTCCATAGAAAACAAAACATTAAATATTAAACTAATATTTAATATTCAGATATCAAAAGTATTACAATGGGACTTCTGAATCATGCCCCAAGGCCAGGGATGTTTTTCCCTTAGGAGGACTCAGCTTTTAATACATTTTTAAAAGCTCTCCAGGCAATCCTTCATGCAGTCAACGTTGAGAATCATTAAAAGACAGGCTGAAGTGAGTCTCATTCTCTGCAGGGACCATGAATCAAGCGAGTGCTAATGAACCACGAAAGTGAGCATCTATCTGACCCATTCAAATACCCATCTGTGTGTGGCTTTCTCAGAAACTGACGAAAGGGTGTGTACGTGTTCAAGGCTTTCTCAAGCCATCTTTTAGTAAGTGCATAGATTTCTTAGCACATAAAACATTCATCTCCATACTCACTTTCACGGACTTACTGTAGAAACTGTGGTATTGATTTGTGGTTCTTACCGGGGAGAAGGAGATTATAATTTGAATTAAATTGCTCAGAAAATCCCCCTGCTGAGTTCATCTACTAAAAGAGTATCCTTTGAGAATAAGGAACATGCCATTCCACCCTGCAGGCCTGACTCTGCCTTCCTAAGTCTACTGAGGAGGTAACAGTTCTCTTTCCAAGAGAAATGCTCTATCTAGGCAGGGAAGGCCGCCTGGTTCCACCGGACAATGGGTATAGATCAATGACTTGCACACTCCTATGAGGTGGGGTATTAGGAAGGCCAGAGGAAAAGGTAGGGGCTTGTCATACCTGCTAGAAGCCTAGAGATGGAGGTGCAGTCAGAAGAAAAGGGCCTTTTCAGGGAAAAGTGCTTTTAAAGTTATATAAGTAGGATTTTAATTCTTTTCCTTTCTGCTACAGTTACCTGAAGAGCTTTCAAAATATCCCAGCGCTCATACTCCACCTGACCAATTAAGTCAGTATCTTCTGTGGCACCAAATGTGTCCCTAAAACTTCCAGTGTCTACAAGGCTGCCACGGTTGAGAAACCACTACTATGATACCAGCTTTGTGAAGAGTAGGTGAAAAAATATTAGCTATTTATTAGTATAGTTTTTTTTTTTTTTTTTGAGTGCTAGAAAACTCCCTTTCCCTAAGGTCATTCCTTGTCCTCAATCTTTGAGGATCAGGGAGCCAATCAAATTCACAATCATAAACAGATGGAGGACAAAACAGGCTAAGCACGACATGGGCAGGACGATTAGTCAGGTTTCCTGACGTAACCCACTGCGGCGCGCTCTACCTCAGGGTCTTCGTCAAATGAGGTAAATCTCTTTTCTCTTTTTAATATTCCCTGTTATGTGGGAATGGATGTTTTTTCTTCTCCCAGGGACACTAATGAGTAATTTTTTTCTTTTTATTGCCTGAATATAGAGAGATTTTTTTAGCTCATAAAGAAACTTTATTCCAAAAGCTCAGAAACACAGTAATTACTTGCTACTCAGAAAATTCTCCTGCAGAAACTATATAATATATTAGGTTAGCTTCCCAGATCAATTCATGAAAACTTTAGTCATAACTGTTCCTAAGGGACACAATTGTACATAAGAATCATAGAAAGTAGAGTTCTAAACTCAGGGAAATTTGACTGGTTCTCTCTGTCTCTCCCTCTCTGTCTATCTCTCTCTGTCTCTGTCTCTGTCTCTCTCTCTCTTTGTGTGTGTGTGTGTGTGTGTGTGTGTGTGTGTGTGTGTCTCCAAATAATTAACCGTATGCTCTTTTCCTTTCTCCAAAAATGCTGTTTTATTTTTCATCACAGCAACATCTCAGAGCAATGGCATCAGGCAAACATCCAATCATCAGTGCACAACTTGATAAGTGACTCAATTTAAATTTATTTCACAAAGCTTGAGATAGAGACACTGTTTTCCAGATATATATTACAGAAGTACATATTCATGAAGGATGGACATGGCTGAAATACACATATTCACTTCCTAGAAGAATTATTTCCACCCTGAAAAAGAAATGGATTTCTTCACTTAAAATTCATTTGAATACAACCAATGCATGAGACATAATCATATCAAATAGAAACTAGGCAATTTATTATCTTCAAACCAGTGACCGAATGCCATTTTTGAGGATGTCCAGCATTTTAGTAAGAAGCATAATGGCAGAGTGACTTCAGCCAAATTGTGGGGCTAGTTGATAGGCATATTAGGGGAATGTGTTGCCCAGGTTTACAGATGACACAGAGTTTGAGAAGACATGTCTTTATGCTTTTTAAAATGACAAAGTTGTACCGGACTCCACAAAATAATGGAAGGCTAAGCCACAGAGAGCAAAGGTAATCAACATGTTAAGACTGAAGGATTATGGGTACCGCCATCTGTGGAGTGGAGAATGTACCTTCCAAGCCACATGGAGGATGCTGTCAGATGAAAGAGAGAGAGACAACAGCTGAGGCAACACGAAAAGAAACAAACCAGAGGTGGAGGTCACTGGAGGGCAGCTTCCACACTCCCAGCCTCCCCCTGCTGCACTGTGGATTTCCTTAGCACTCATGAGGTCAAGACGAGGGCAGAAAAATGCAACTTCAATTTCCTACACAAATATGTTTCTTTTCTTTAGCCATCTGCTACCAGCTGACGACACAAGAGCTGTCTGAAGGGAGCCGGTCCCTAATTTTCTGTTTAAGATTCTCTGCTGCATTTTAACTCTGATGTTATGCTCAACTTTCACCCACCCCTCTGTCCTTTACACCCATCCATCCACCCATTTTTGCATTGAACATGTAATGAACATCTACCAAGGTATGGGAAATGTAATAATCTAGTAGATACAGCAGTAAGTAAGACCAAGTGATTGTACTGTTTTTAATGGGAAATCAGATAATAAGCATATAAATCATTATATAATAGATGATGGTATCAATATAAAATATAAAAGGTATGTTATTGTATCTATGTTTTCAGGGCTGACTAATTGGCATTGGATAACCAGTTGGTATGCCCTTCCCTGAAGAAGACTATTCCTCTCACTCTTTGCATTCCTTAGCTGCCTGGGGATCTTTGTGCAGGCCTCCTGGGCTTCCCCCATCAGTGTTAACATGTATATTATTGTTGTCCTTGTCCGGTTCACGTAAGGAAAGCCATGATTATATTACAATTGGCATTGTCTTGAATTGATGAGACGTTCTTGCTAAATTTATTTTCAATATTTCACTGTGTCTACAACATACATGCATTTACTATGGAGTTCCATAGCAACGTGATTGTTTCTAATGTAATATCTCCCCTTTATTGAAATGATTGCCTGCTGACAAATGTAACCTGGGAGAATCAAGCAGATATTTATAATGAATGGTCATGCCAAGGAGCGGGTATGTGGATAAAATTCTGAGTGAAGATGAGAACGTGATTGGGAAATCTAGAAGAAGGACGTCTCAGGGCTCAAAGTCTTCTCCAGCTGAGGCCCTGTGGCAAGAAGAAGCTTAGTACACAGGAAGAAAAGCAGCACCATGTTTGAACGAAGTGGGTGTGCATAGTGCCTGAGTTCTGAAAGGTAAGTGGAGCCATGGAGACCAGTACAGAATCTTGAAACAGAAAAGACTGTAAGGTTCAGAGTAAGGAACTATCACAATGATCTTTTGGTTTCACAAACAGCTCTGAAAATTCTTATGGAATATTTCATCACACCTGGGTGAAGAGGTTAAAAAAAAATATCTACACAGCAAGGAAAGAAGGCACCAAACAGAAACGTGGATCTTTACAAAGTAAAGAAAGTGACAAGTGTCAGCTGCATGGGTATATGTGAAGACGGCTTTTCATGACACTTCAAGGCCTTGAAAACAACCGCTGATTTGAGACTGCTAGTGTCAGAGCTCGGCTGGGCTAACCCTGTCTATAGTGCTGACATTGCTTGTTTCCAAATCCCTCTTCACTGTGCACTCAATTCACATCTTTCCCTTATGTGCAGTGCACCTGCTTCCTAGTATAAGCACCACACTGTGACCCGGCGCTTCCCACGGTCGCATAAGGAGGAATGAGCCTTGTATCACTTGACGAACTGAAAATTTCACTCTCCTGGGCAGTCAAGAGCCTTAAAGAAACTGCCGGGAGAACCATAAATTTCTGAGTTTGCTGCCTGCTCTTTGGGACACAGTTATTGCTCCCATGCCTAATGTTTAGTAGTAGGAAGTACGGGGCTAGATGATTCTTTTAAGCTTGAACATCTGTGTGTAAACAAATACAAAAATCTTTAGAGTTTGAATCCCAGTCTGTCTCACTGGAGACAATTCAGGGTCAGCCAACATCTAGAGCCCCAGGGAAAAACGATCCTGTCCAGGAGAACCGGTGGGCTGAGAGCCTGCTTTGGGCTGTGTGGCAGGACTAGGTAATACTTCATCACTGGCTGTCATCCTGGGCATTACTTCATTTTCGTCACAGAGTCTCAACGATTTATAGACCTCTCACTTCTCCTCTCTTTCGTCATTTCTGCTTCTGAGGTAAGAACCTAAGAAAGCCGTGCATTATGTGACTGAAATGAAGTCTGAAGCTTTCACAGGGGATACCTATATTCTCAACGTGGAAAAGATAAAGAACAAATCCATCTCAAGGTTTGGCCATGCAATTGACTTTTAAATATTAGATGAATTCTAAGCATGTAATACCTTCATTTAATGTTGGAAAATAAACTTAATGATATGCATATGGTACTCTGTGAATGATTATTTTAAATAAAAGGGAAACAACATGAAACAACTGTTACCTATTGAAACAAAAATAATAGAAATACCATTGTTTGTAACATAGATAGTAAGGACTTCAATAGCACGAATAATAGGAAGCAAGAAATAGTAGACTATGAATACTATTATAGACTCAAATAGGTTGTAGAATAGAACAGTTGAAAGTAGACTTTTTGTTTTGTTTTTGTTTTTACATTGTTTTTCAAAACAGGGTTTCTTTGTGTAGCCCTGGCTGCCCTGGAACTCACTTTGTAGACCAGGCTGACCTCAAACTCACATAGATCCTCTGCCTCTGCCTCTGCCTCTGCCTCTGCCTCTGCCTCTGCCTCTGCCTCCTGAGTGCTGGGACTAAAGGCATGGGCCACAACACCTAGCAAAATTAGACTATTCTGTGTAAAAATTTATACTGTAAATGCCATAGGCACCAGTAAAGAAGAATCAAGGCCTGAGTTAAAAAAAGCAGTAAAGAAGATAAGACAGAATCAAATGATAATTCAATCCAAAAGCATACAAAAATATAAGAAGAGCACCAACAAAGAACAAAAGGTCCAGGTTCTAGACAACCATCTTTCCTAGTCTTGCCTCAGTTTCTTTATTGGTGTACTGATAAACTCAAGTTAAATACCATCCAACTCATGTACATACATGAGATTCTTCTGTAGGTGAGACGGTCCTGCAGTATTATTCTTCAATTATCTTTTCATCTTAAAAGTATGTTTGACATCTCATCAAATAATCATCTTCATTTTTAACTTCATTTACTTTAGCTTCTACATTGCTCTTTCTCTATATATATATACACACATATATGTATATGTATATGTATATGTATATATATATATATATATATATATATAGAGAGAGAGAGAGAGAGAGAGAGAGAGAGAGAGAGAGTACTTATTTATTAAGATCTTGAGATTGTAATTCACTTTTCCCCTGCCCTGGGATGTCTCACACAGCCCATTGTTTGTGCAGATGAACAATTCTCTAGGATGAGCAGCAAAGAGTAGGATGGTTAAGTAAAGACGTCTGCATATTTATAAAGATGTGCTAAAATGTGTTCAAAGGCTTATGACACTATGTATCTCTGCACAATTCCTTCATCATCTTCTCCACCATTGGATATTAACTGCTAATTTTTTTGTCAGCCAAATGAACAAAGCCATTACTTCTCAATGATGAACAATATCATTTTTGTATCATATTTAAAGTTACTAAATGTATTCTAGAGCACTATTTTAATCTTTCGATGAATTTATGTCGTAATCCTTGACAAAGCAGATATTTCCCAGTAGTTTTGTTTGTTTTTGCTAGCCATTCCTGCCACTTTATTTTTCCATGCATTCTTTACGACCAAATCTCCAAAACTCAGTAAGCTTTCTATTAGCAATACAAAGAAAAAGAAATCTTGTAAAAAGTATAGATTAGAGAAAGTTGACATGCTCATAATGTTAAGCCTCTTTTCATCTTCATCTTTCAGCCTCCAGGAACCATTGTTAAATGTTAACTCGGTTTTACATTCTCTAAATAAACTACATTTGAACATGATGCATTATCCTGTTAACTATTATGGGATTCAAAGAAGAGAAAAAGAAAGAACCAATACAACAAAAGGAAGTTGATGGTATTGGAGATTATAGCTGCTCACAAATTTTTACCCTCACCAAATTCTAGATGTAAATAGACCACACACAAGAGTGGCAAACTTTGCAGGAAACTAGTTCTGAGTTGCTAAAATATTCCCAAAACAAATAATCCCCTTTCTTCTACTTAAATATTAATACCATAGTAATAGCACTGGTTTGTTTTTGTGAAAAAGTGAATTATTTATTTGCTATAGATTTTTCTACTTTAAATGATCTCAAGCCTTTTACTAGTGTTTCAAATTTTAAGATATTTTCTAGAATATGATATGGAGGCTTTCAATTTTTTCTTTATATTTTCCACCTACAAAAAATATAAAAATGAAACGACCCTAAATTTCTTTTCTGCATGTGGCCACAGACATATCTCTTCTACCCTCCTTGTTTCTTACTAGAGATACTTGACATGGTTGGCTTTTGTGTAAGGCAACGATATACACCTCCTTGGAGCAACTCCATTTGTTACAACTCAAAAATAAATCTGCCTACTGTGTCATTTCCCCATAACAAATTAAAAATGTAAGTCATCTGTGTGGGCAGGGAGAGCGGTAGAGTAAACATGCCTCCTGTAGATAGTTCATCTCCTTCTTCTTTGTTCCCCCAGGATGTGTCTGGGTTCCCAGTGAACAGCAGACAGGACCGTTGCACACATGTGCTCCTCTGTGATGATCTGACACAAACATCACAGAGTGAGGGATGATGCTACAAGTCACGTCTTGCTCAGCACCAGCGACTCGTCTCCTAAGCACAATTGCCATAGGAAGTTGATGAAGATCTGTTCTGGCTGGTTATAGAATATGCACTCATTGGGTCCATAGTTCACATCTCTTTCTCATTAGCAATCTTTTAACTCTCCTATATGTCAGTATAAAACTGTATCTGTACTGGGTCCTTCCCATTTCTTCTCTTTGAAGACCCTGGTTTTCTCCTAACAAAGGGGAGAATAGAAGCCTAGTTGTTCTTAAGTTGCAGAGAGCTAGTGTATTTCCACAAAGAAGCTTTTTCCTCCAAGGGTCATAAACTATGACGAGAAGTATGTCACCACTGGGCACTGGCTGTCATACAGACTGGGGTGAGAATGTCTTCACAGTGCATCATCAAATGCTGATGGGAAACAATAAAGTGTGGGTGGAGGGGTGTACAGGTGGCCAATGTTCTTCAACTTTGAAAAAAAGTTCAGAACCATAAAAGGGGGTACTGGGGGGAGCTGTATCCCCTGTCTCTACAGTAAAGGTCTCCTCTCAGTAGCCTAGCTTATTTGAGGGGTGGTTCTATGACTCAGTTTCCCAGCTGAGGCAAATTTTTAGAGTGAAATGCAATGCCCTTGATAATCATCCTGAGATAACAGGAATAGTAAGAGGTGTCTCCAGGAAGACAAAGATCCCCCCAACCTCCTTAGCTCAAAGCCTGTCAGCTCTCACAGTGATTTCGCAGTCCATCTGCAGATCATTTCCTACCGTTTACAAAGCCTTGCATCTGTTTTCATTCTTTGGTCCTTCAATAAACCGAGTCTATTTTTGAGGTTCTTTTCACAGTCTGATGGGGTTGACTTCATGCTGTACAAATTAAAGGTCAGCTTCAGACACTGTGGAGGCTGGAGAAGAATGACCATTTCTTCTCTCCAGGACCTTGTACAGAATGCTTCTCCGTAGCTGAGGTGTATGCTCTTCTAATCTCTGCCTTGTTCTCTGCTAACGATTTTACTAGAAAATAAAACCTTTTGATCCCCATAGCAACATATGTGGCCAGATTCGGAAACTTGTGAGTGTGGTGTGGATGAAGGACAGGAGCACAGGCCTGCCTGCTCCAGATTGCATAAAGCAGAAAGGTCTTCCAAACCTCAGCTGGCCAGTCAGTCTGGCTGTGCTGATGTGGCATGTTGCATCTAGTGAGGGCTGTATACAAGCGTTGCTCTGGGGAGAGTGTTCCAGGGCTGTGTGGGAAGTAATGTGTAAGTGTGAGTGAGCAGAAACCAGCTCCGTTCAGATCCAGAAATGACATTGGACATCAGCTCAGCTCAAAGCCGGGAAGGACGTTGACAGCAGCTCAGTTCAAAGCTGGGAAGGACGTCAGAAGTCATCTAACTCATATTTTACCCATGAGGAGAGCAAAGACCAGAGAGTAGAGATTTGTTCAGTGTAGCAGGACAGAAGCCCAAGTCCTTTTCCAGCCTCAGAAACATGATTATGCTTCACAGCTCCAAAGGAAGTGTCCACACAGACTGCTGAGACATGATTTAGACTGTGTCCTGTATCCAGGTTTTCAGTTTTCACTTGGTTTGGTATCAAAGTACTGGCTTCCCTCCATGAATTTAAACAGTGAGCGGGTCCTTAGCTTTGGTCCCAGCTCTGTTAGCTACCAGGGCAGCGGGAACAATTCTTGCTGTGGTTTCTTCCTTTGTAACATGTGGGCTAAGGTAGATGCAATTCTTCCAAAGGTCCTTTCCACTCCTGTGGGTTCATCTGAATGGTGCATGCAACACACACCCCAAAGCTGTGGGAAACTAGAAGAGGAGGATGTGGAAATGTCTTGGGGTTTGTTAATAGTATTATTGTGTTATTGTTTTCGCTTTCCCTCCTCAACCCCTTCCACGTCTTTCTTATATTTATTTTCTTGCTTAAATTTCTTTTTAAATTTCACTACTATAGTGTTTGTTCTCTTTCCAATATAAATGAACATAAAACCAATATTACTATCAAAGCAACAAGAATACAAAAAAATATATCTTTGACTCTGATAAACCCAATCTGTCTTTCCTTGGCTATCCAAATAGTTCTAGGAAAAGCCAGATTTATCACAAAGCCAGATGTTCAGCTCTAGGAAATCCATGGTCACTGTGACACCTCCTTATAAATATTTGTGCATAAAAGGTTGTTCACGATCATCAGAATACATTTTTTCCAAGAAGCTGAAAATTGAAAAAGGATAAATGCCATTAGAACCTGGAGAGACCATGAAATAGTGAATGTTCTGCACATATAAGAATTCAGATCTGAGTGGTAAAAAGAAATCAAATCATCAGGAAAGAGAACAATACAATGACTTTATGGGCCATAGACTTCATCTGCTTTAGTAATTTTTTCACTATCACGAGAAAAAGAAAAATCAGATGCTTCTTAATTCTTAAGTATTGCTTTGGATCAAAATGAACAATGAAATTCCCTGTGTCCTAGATACCTTGTTTTAACACGTGCTATGGGGTGGGGAGGGTCACTTGTGTTTTCAGAGCTCAATATTTTCCATGAGTAACCTACAATCATGAAGTAAGTTAGGGTGAGTTTTAGACAAGCATGGAAGAGCAATTCTCTGAGTACAATGTGAGCTCCCTGGGAGTGGTCTAAGCATTCCGGACTTCTGTGGGGAGACAAAGAAACTCCTATTCAGTGTCAATGCAGATCAAAGACTTGGTTTCTGGGGAAAACAGACGAGTTATCCAGAGGTTCACTATCTCTTGCTTTCCTCTGCTGGTTTTGCATGTCCACATTTCTGACACACTAAGACGTCATTTTTCTTGTTACATTGTGCTTGGAAGAGCTAACATAATGTGGCAGTAAAAATCCTGTTAGTTTAATATTAGGAAAAATTAAGTAGAATAAATTAATCTGGACAAAAACTCTGCTCTCTAAATATACTATCATCTCTGTGTTTCATCAATGCAACTTTTTATAAGGGGAGTCGCTAACTTGTGCATCAAGTCTAAACATTTACAAAACTAGCAGCTTTGCTTCTCAAATGGGAGCCGGGCTGAACTCAGCTATGGACATAAAATTTTGATGAATTTATGTGCAGTGTGCAAGTTTCAAACTGATGAACTGCGTCTGTAAGCAACAAAAGCAAAAAATAGGTAAAGTGAACCACATTCAAATTAAAATTTCTCTGCATCAAAGAACAATACCCATTAGGTGAAAGATAACCTAAAACATAGGAGAAAATGTTTACAAATCACAATCTGGTAAATGATTGTAAGCAGAATATGTAAAAAAAAAAAACTCATATAATTCAACAATATTAAAACAAGAAATGGCTGGATTAAAGTAGGAGCAAAAGATATACATGAACAAACATTTCTTCAAAAATGACATGCAGGTTGTTGACAAGTATATGAAAAGATATTGAATATTATTGATCATTAGGGAAATACAAATAATAGTATAGTAAAATACCACTTCACATCCATCAAGATGACTCCCATAGAGGCAAGAAACAGGAAGTAACTAGGAGATGGAAAATCTGGAATTCTCCTGAACCATTGGTGTGAATGTAAAAACGGCGTAGCTTCAAAGAAAATGCTGTGATGTTAAAAAAAAATACTCAAAATGAAAATACCATATGATTCAGTAATA
>CABHPR010152016.1:0-33503 GCA_902168415.1 Peromyscus melanophrys | reverse complement strand
TTCCCCCCCCCCCCCCCCCCCCCCCCGCCGTGCTCGCTGCAGGAAGCACTCAGTTTTTGGCTGGTCTATCTACCTTTCTAGAGACTGATGCCATTGCCCTTAGGCCTGCAAGAGCCCGGTGGGACTGTTACTACTCCCCTGACTCTGCTGTCTGCATTATTTGGGGCAAGACAATAGTCTGGGAAAATGCTTTTTATCTTAAAAACAAGTTTTCTGTGAATTTTCCAAATGCCCCCATTATTACTTTTTCTTCCCATACATCTCCAAAACAAAAGATAAACATTCAAATGAATCCTCTGAAAAAATCTGATACCATCTTATTTTTTTCCTTTTGGAAGCAATTCTGTTATTGGTTTACAAATGGCCATCTTACAAGGGATTTGGGGAGGATGGTTACTTAAACACTACAAACAAACAAAACCTTGGCAGCAAAATTACTTCACGAGTTATTTCTCAATAATTTATATTCTAAATTATTTCTTTATTTTGAAATGGGTCTCACAATGCAGCCCTGGCTGACCTTGTTGCCTCTGCTGGGATTAAAGGGGGTGTACCACTACACCCTGATTAAATTATTTATTGTATAAATTGTTGAGGTAAACATCCTTGTATAAATATGAAAAGAATGAAAATTGAGGCAGTACTTTAAAAGGTTAAACATTTGAGACTGGTCGAAAAACAGTGAGCCCCAAATGGGGTCCTGGCAGCTGAATGGTAAAGCCCTCACCTAGCATGCATGAGGTTTTAGGTTCAATTCCCAATACTGCCAACAAGAAAAGACAATGAGGGGACTGGAGAGATGGCTCAGTGGTTAAGAACACTGACTAGTCTTCCAGAGTTCATGAGTTCAATTCCCAGCACCCACATGGCAACTAACAACTGTCTGTAACTACAAAATCTGACACCCTCACGCAGACATGCATACAGGCAGAACACCAATGTACATAAAATAAAAATAAATAAATTAAAAAAAAAACAATTAGTGTGCAAGGTGCGAGGGACCTTTACTATTGGCTAAGGGATGTGTGGGTGTTTTCTACTTGGGGCACTATGGGAGAGGGTGGGGCACATTACAGTCTGTGGGAACACTTCCAGTAACTGGGAATGAGGGAAGCAAGTGTGAAATGAATGCCCAAGTTGTCATAGCAACTAACTCTGGAAAGACCAGAGTGGACCATTGTACTTCTCTCCCTGTGTTTCACTGTTTAGACTCACGAGGATCTAGTCCCATGCCTCCTCCCCCTCCCTCTCTTGACATTGAGGAATTTAGAACTAAGACTCAGGCTCAAGGTGAGACATCCTGCATACCTTAGAATCTGTACTGTCCCAGCCCTAAGTTTAAAATTAGTTGTCCCCTGTCTCCTGTTAAGTGATGAAGGTGGTGTGTGTGTGTGTGTGTGTGTGTGTGTGTGTGTGTGTGTGTGTGTCTGTGTCTGTGTAAGTTACCCAAAGTCTCAAAAGCCTTCATTCAACCATAAAGATGACCAACACTGAACTATGTAGGAAATGTCCTGGCAAGTGACAGCCCAAGGGACAAACTGCCTTTGCAGATGAGGAATCTGGAGCCAGTGAAGAACTACTTAGGAAGGGAGGGAGGGGAGTGCAGAACAGGAAAGAGTAAAAGGAGGGAGGGAGGGAGGGAGGGAGAGAGGGGAGGAAGGCAGCCAGAGAGGTTTTCTACAGCAAAGGGACAAAGCTGACTAGTCTTCCACACTGACCACCACCATGTTTGGAGCAAACACAGCCACCAGAAGGATGCTAGAGATGTTCTGGATGTACAGACAGGCACTTTGGGACCGAAGCTGGGCTCCACAAGTCTGTAAGTGCAAGATTTCTTGAGGAGAATGGGTTGGATTTCTTCAGAATGGGAATGAGTAACACTCAACAGGAAACATTCAGGTTGAAGAAGGAGGGAGGAAAGGAGGAGAGGAAGGCGGAGAGCCTTGTGGTTGAGGAGTGCTACAGATGGCATCCAGGTCTGTAGCTCCAGTCTCCATAAGCAGTTAGCAGACAGTGACTGTGACATGCTGGCTGCTCTCCCTGGACTTGTCACCAGCCTTGGCCCTGCTAGTCACAGCAGGAGGTTAGATGGCTGCACTCTTAAAATGCCAAGGGCCCTATACCATCCAAGTGTTCACTTGGATCTAAACCCAAACTACATGGTCGCCTGCTACCGCTCACTTGTAGGTGATGGGAGGGAGGCTACTGATGTGTGTCATGTTGTGTGTGTCCCCCCCACCTCGTTCCCCCGCCCCCCGCAAGACAGTTCATAAGGGAAGCAGCACCATAGCAGAACCCAGTGAATCTTCCAGTCTGCCCTACTCCTGACCAGCCTTACCCAATTTCTCCAGGTTGGAAAGTGGAGCTTGGGGTGGCCAGGCTGGGTTCCCTTAGAGTTACACCTGGCTCATGGTCCTGTGTGGCTCACTGAGGGCCAGACCCAGATTTGAGTGGGTGGCCTCTGTTCCAAGGTGCAGAAGCCATTTGCAGGCCATAGCTTTCCTGTGTGTGTGTATGTATGTGTGTGTGTGTGTGTGTGTGTGTGTGTGTGTGTGTGTGGTGCATGCACGGGAGGTGGTGTATCCAGGCTCAAACTCTGAAATACTTCTTCCTCTGAGTACACAGTGTGGCCGGTCTGGTTTGGGGCCAGGAGTCCAGGGATTCTCCAGGCAGGGCTAGATAGCAGTCACCAGGGAGGGAGGATCTTGGATGTAAAGTCTTGCAAGAGAGACTGGGAACCTCAGAGAGGGTCAGGGAATCTGACTTGGAACAAGGAGTGGGCATCCATTGGGCCTGCAGGCTGATCAGGAGGCCCCCTGCTCAGCAAGGCCGTCCTTCACACCTGTGCACACATACTCAGGCACTCTCGGAAGTTCCTACTGTTGACAGACGACTGGATCCAAGAAAGGTGAGCTTTATAACTAAGTGGAAGGTTCAGCAAAAGCAAGCGCTATTGGGAGACTGCACTGTGGCCTCCTTCATGCTTTCTTTTCATACATGAATCGAGATTATGCAAAACTGAAGCGTGAATCTATTTAGTCTTAACAATATAAACCCAGAGTCAGTTATTAGGGTGAAAGCTGAAAGATCAGAGAAGCAGAGCAGCAGCCATAGAGCCGTCTTACCTCTAGGAATCCTCAGACTGAATAGAGGAGCCCTGTCTCTAAGTATCCTCAGACCGAATGGGGGAATTCTGTCTCTACTCACTTTATATTCCTGTCTCCACCTCCCGAGTGCTGGGATTAAAGGCGTGCACCACCACCGCCCGGCTCTGTTTCTCTTTTAGACTGGCTCAATCTCATGTAACCCAGGGTGGCCTTGAACTCCTGATATTCTTGCTTCCTCCTCCCAAGTGCTGGAATTAAAGGTGTGTGCCACCACTGCCTGGCCTCTATGGTTAACTAGTGGCTAGCTCCACTCTCTGATCTCCAGGCAAGCTTTATTTGTCAGAATACAAACAAAACATTACACAACATGAAACCATATGCTTTATCTGTATATTTGAAATACTTTTAATTTTGTTGGCTGGTGGTGGTGCACGCCTTTAATCCCAGCAGAAGCAGAGGCAGGTGGATCTCTGTGAGTTTGAGGCCAGCCTGGTCTACAGAGTGAGTTCCAGGACAGGCTCCAAAGCTACACAGAGAAATCTTGTCTCAAAAAAACAAAACAAAACAAAAAAAGAAAGTGTAACTTCAGTTCCCAGGGATCCAACACCCTCTCCTGGCCTCCATGGGTAATAGGCATGCACATGGTGCACATACATACAGATAGGCAAAACACTCATATACATAAAAAACCAAACCAACCAAATCTTACATAAGCACGAACAGGAACACAAACACACCTGCTCCTCCTGTCTCAGCCTCCTGCTGACTGGGGCCACAGATGAGCAGTTCCACGCCTGACCGCATTATGTCCTCTTGAAGCTACCAGTGCATAGTTCTACCCAATAAACTTGAGCTTTCTGAGCCAATGTGCACATAATTCTAACCCACAAACACAGTCACAGACCCATGGCCACACGCAGTTTCCATGTATAGAAGTTTGGAAAGGCACCCCAGTGGTAGCACCGACTTTTCATTCCTCTGTTTCATAGGCACAAGAGTCGGCAGCTAGCTCGGGTGACTAACTTACTGGTATTTTGTCGTTGTTGTTGAGACAGCATCGCAAACGGTTGAGGCTAGCCTTGAACTTGCTATGAAGTTGAGGATGACCTTAAAGTCATCCTCCTGCCTCCATCTCCCAAGGGCTGGAATTACTGCTATGCAATGGCACACCCAGGATAACCAGGGCTAAGGATTGAACTCAGAGCTTTGTGCTTGCAAGGCAAGTGTGCTACCAAGAAAGTCCCCTCCTCAGCCTCATGCGTGAATGGTAAATACATTTGTAGAAGGTATTGCTGTGGCAGATTGACAAAAAAAAAAAAGAAGGGTGTTCTTTGGGGATTTGTCTTGAAAGGCATTAATGATCCAAAAGAACATTTCAGGGAGAATTTCTGTTGCTTTCTTCCAACAGTGCCTCCTAATATTCCCTTCCTCTTTAAAGAATGAACAGCATTCTATTCACTTGGCGAGGGTGAATGAGAAAGGAACTAACCTTGAATTTGGACAGCAGATACCGTATCTACCTCTCATGGTAGCATGTGAACTTGGGTTTACTCATTCTGCTGTATTTTATAATGTAAGAGATCGGTGAAAGGCCTGTGGCATCTGAGTTGGGAAACACACTTGACTTTCTCACCTGGATCTGGAACAATGTCTGGACTTTAGAATTTGATAGACTTGAGGCCCAACGGACTCAAGCAAGTGCCATTGTGTGCTGACTGTTGTGAGCAGGGGAGGAAACTGGCTCTTTCCTGGAGGACAGAATTTTCCTTTCCCCATCCCCACCCCTGATTATTCTGTTGTATTTGGGTCGGGCTGCTGTGTAGCCAGTTTGGCCTCAAGTTCTTAATCCTGCTGCTTCAGCCTCTGGAATGCTGTGGTTAGAGCTGAGGCAGTCTCTTCATTTGGCACCTCCTTGGGATCTTTGATATATACATCTGTATCTTCCTTCACACCAAAGTTGGGCCTAGGGTTTATATTTCTTTTCTTTTTTAATTTTTGAGACAGTATATCCCATCTTGGCCTCAAACTCTTTATATAGCTGAAGATGGCTTTGAACTTCTGATGGTCCTGCCTCTACCTTTCTAGTGCTGGGGTACAGGCTTGAGCCACCACACCGCATTTATGCAGTGCTGGGATTCAGGCTTAGGGCTTTCTCACATACCATCACATCCCAGGCTTTCGCTAGGCTACACTGATCCAGGTCACAGTTCCATGACTTTAGATTAGACAGGTCTGAGGATGTTTCAGCCTTAAAGCTCCAGCCTCAGAACCCAAAGGGCTGGGAGGGAAATACAGTAATAACAGGCCATATGATTGCTAATTCACCTCATTAATGACTGTAAACTGGAGAACATTTATATTTGTATTGTTTCAGAAAGGCAACAGAATACTTCGCTTTCCATGAACTTACCCCCCAGTCCCCATGGGTGATTCCTTATATCAAAACTGTCCTTCAATGTTGGTAGCCCTTATTTTAAAACAGGAAAATATAAAATAAACATTGTTATTTTCATAGGGACTGTGGCGAGTTGAATTTGTAGTTCATAAAATTAAACATATGGAGAACAAGGTATAATAGATTTTTTACACTTTGGCTGCCGACGTGGCGACGGTGGCCAGCTTCTCTTACCGGCAGGCTTGTCGGTGGTGTGTTTACTAGCTTATTTGAATTAAAATAAAGCTTTGCTTCTGCTGACTGCACGGCATTATCTATGAGACCGTAATCCTTCGAGCAAATCCTGTATCTTCTAGAACTGGCTCTTTTGTTTGGGATTACTGAGAGCTTAGTTTATCACAAAGAAGAAGGAGGCATCTTTCTCCTCCTCATAATTAAGTGTAGGGACTAACTCAGAAACAAACCCGGAGAGATGCACTATTTAGAGTTATATTTCTATGCAGAATGGGGAGGGGACGGGCTGGTAAGTGTACTACAGGATTCCAGCCCATTAAAATTAAGAGCACCAGCCAATGAGGCACCGATGGTCTGCTCATGGGGCAGCGATTCTGTGGGAAAGATCTGAAAGTATGTCTGCACAGAGGAAGTTGCTTCACGTCAGCCTTGAGACGGTGTGCTGTACTTCCTGGGTGTCAATTTATCTCTTCTTCCGTTATGCCAAGAGGCTGCCCAATGAACAGTTGTTCCTAGCAGGGTTGTTAAGTGAGAAATACACAGAGCAAAATACTTTGGTTCATTAGGGAAAATAATACAACTTTCCTCCCTAGAATTATCAACACTTTGCCTCCAAGATGCAGCCGATTTTTAGCAAAATTCTGGCTTCTTCCTAAGATTCCAGGCAAGCTTCCACATGTACAGATAACCCAAATGTGTGTTCAAAGAAGGATTTTTTTTTCCAGAATGATATGCATAGACTGATTAATAATCCGTGTACTCACTGATGTCTGTTTATGTCTATTTATTGAAGGAAAAGGAAAACAGGTTGATTTATCAATGTCACCAACATTAATTGTCACAGACAGCAATTGGGAGGATATTTGTGAAACCCAAACAGACCCTGCTAAAGCCGGCCCTCAGGCAGAGTGACAGTTCAGAACATCTGCTAGCCTTCTGGCTGAGCCTGCTCTAGAAGTCATGGGGTGCGCAGCTGTAGGCATTTCAGCCTTTCTTTCCCCAACATCTGTCACAGCAGTATAATAATGTAGGTAATTATCAACACCTTACATAAACTGTTTGCTATTTCAGTTTTGAGAAAGAGTAAAATTAATGTTTCAATCCTTGGCAAAAAATTGAGATAAATGTAATTATTTTTTATCTAAAAAAATGAATAAAGGATCTGATCTTTTTTTTTTAAAGCACACATTTTAAATATTTTTGGCAGCTGGGTTGGGTGTGTATTATATTAAAGCAAACTTCACACACAATCGTATGTTTGAAAATAAAGACAAAGCAAATGGGAGAAGAAAGAAGCCAATGACTAGGCCACTGAACAACCAAAGGTGCCATGATTTGTGATAAAAATGGTAGCATTTACTAAAACCACACAACTGTGGCATTGATTGTGTCTTTATAAGAAATTTGAAACATCACTCTAACACAGTCCACAGCGCTGAATTATTAAAACTCGCCTCTGCCCACCCTTCCTTCATTGCTAGAATTCTATAGCATCAGGGCAAATGAGCTCAAGTTCATACTGTGCCACCTCAGTCACCAAAGTCAAGCACCTTATGTATACCCAAGGACCCAAGGATTCCTCCCTCTCCCTCTTGGTTTTTCAAGACCGGCTTTTTCTGTGTAGCCCTGGCTGTCCTGGAACTCACTCTGTGCACTAGAGATCCGCTGGCCTCTGCCTCCCGAGTGCTGGAATTAAAGGCGTGCGCCACCACCCGGCAGATCCTCCTCCTCCTCCTCCTCCTCCTCCTCCTTCTTCTTCTTCTTCTTTTTTTTTTTTTTTAAGATTTATTTATTTATTATGTATACAGCCTATATGACTGCAGGTCAGAAGAGGAAACCAGATCACATTACAGATGGTTGTGAGCCACCATGTGGTTGCTGGGAATTGAACTCAGGACCTCTGGAAGAGCAGTCAGTGCTCTTAACTCTCCAGCCCCAAGGATCCTTCATTCTTTAAGTGCAACCTGCATACAGATCACCTAGAAGACAAGGCGTTACTGTGCCGTAGCTGATTCCTTTGGTCTGGTAAGCTGTTTTCCAGCCCAAACAACCCTGAGCAACAAGATTGTCTTCTAAAGTACCTGTTCTGGGGGAAGGTGCTGGTCAGTGATGTCTCATCAAAAGACCAGAACCAGCCACAGCAAATAAAGGAGCTGGATATAGCCTAGCTTCATCATCTACTCATGTAGCGGCATGGTTGCCAACTCATTACACACCTCTTTTGCTTCTGCTACAAAAAGGATGCTACCTTTGTCAGAGGCTGTGATTCCAGTATGTTCAGGCAAAGAGAAGGGAAAAACTGAAAAGTGCTGTAAATTCTACTCACACTGAGGAAGAATGGTGGGGTCAGAAGGTCATAATCACCATCTCATAGGCAGTTCGGCCTAGACCACTGTTTGCTAAAGATAAAGTACCATGAGAGAGAGTTAGAGTCCCTGACCATCATGGTGGAGAGCACGGCAGCAGACAGGCATGGTGCTGGAGCAGTGGCTGAGACTCACATCTGACCCACATTCACCGGGTAGTTCCAAGGGTTTCAGCACCCTTGTCTGACCTTCAAAGGCACCAGGCATGCAAGTGGTACACAGACGTACATACAGGTAAAATAACCATACACATAAAATAAAAACAAATACAAAAATAAAAATAGAAAAGGGGAGCTCACTAAAAAAGAAGAAAGATAAGAAAAAGGAGCTGTGGAAACTGCTGGGAGAGAATTGTGGTATAAATCCTTATTCTCAAACAGATTTGATTTAACGCATATGGAGTAAAATCAAACAGTTATTTTGATTGCAATTGATATGTTTAATATTATTATTTTTTTTAGGATTATCTTGTGGAGGATGGATATTTTATTAGTGGCTCTCTATGGCAAAATACTGTGTTACAAACTTCAACACTCACAATCTAAAAATCAAGAAGAGAAGGCAGAAGTTGACGGAGGTATTAGGAATAAAGATGAGCATGATGGTTATAGTGGCTTATGCCTGTAATCCCAGTGCTCTGGAAGCTAAGGCAAGGACACAGAGTGAGTGAGACCTTTCCCCAAACAACCATCAGACTAAGCAAAATCAAAACCAAAGGAAACCCAAGAATAAAGGTGAATAGAGAAAAGAGCTTCACAGATACTGACAGTAACGTAGTGTGGGTATAAGGAGAAAGGAAGGAGGTATTGATGGCCAAATGGACCATCCAGGCCAGCCGGATATGTAGGTGCTGCAAGGCTTGACATTTCCTATAGACAGTCCAACTGGAGGACTAAGTCCTGGGAAGAGAAATACTTTTAAATCGTAAGCTTGACGTTTGGTTTCAAAACCTGTTGAAGTGGGCTCATTTGATAGTTTTCCATGTCCTATTTTGATATATTTTGAGGTTCAGAAAAAGGAAAGAGAAGAAAGCAAATCCTTTTCTGAGTAACTCGGGGACTTGAACTTGGTGAGGGCGTTGCTTTCCCACCAGGTTAAGGCAGAGCAAGCATATCAGAAACAGCAGATATTTGGGCAAACATCAGGATGATTGTGATAGAAAACCCTTCTGAAGTGGGGGCGTGTGCAGGAAGGTTCGGTGTGCTTTGTGAGTACCGGGCACCCTGTTCACAAGTCCGCTTCCTATATGTAAGACCCTGCTCCTGGCATATTAGGGTCAGACTCTGCTGGGATCTGTGTCGCATCTCTTTAGGACACACAGTTTGCAGCCAGCCCACATTCCTTTGCTCTTTTGTGTTATCATCCATCCCCGTGGGAGCCCACTGCCTCCCTATTCCTTCCTGAAGAGTTTTGATATGGTCTCATCTTTCCTGGGTGTGTTCTAGGCTTGTCCCACCCTGCAGGTTTTCAAAATCTGGAATAAATGGCTTATAAATTGATCCTCCAAAACAAATAGGTGACTGATAATAACACTAAATATTTCCTTCAAAGTTCTGAGTTCTGTGTCATAAGCTCTTCGGAGAAGGGAAATAGATTGTGGTTATTTCTCTGTCTCTTGGGTCAACAGTGGAGTGCCTTTCCTGTAACACCCATGAATTCATCAGTCAGTCTTTGCAGAGGTATGCCTTTTTTCTCTAAAACTAGCTATATGTGGTAGAGTTACTCTCTATCACAAATCTTTGCTGATTTTTAGGTTCTGCTAGCTAGAGAGATACAATGATGGAGAAGAATTAGAGGGTGTTTTTGTTTTTTATCGAGACAGGGTTTCTCTGTGTAGCCGTGGCTGTCCTGGAACTCACTTTGTAGACCAGGCTGGCCTCAAACTCACAGAGATCTGCCTGACTCTCCCTCCAGAGTACTGGGATTAAAGGTCTGTGTTACCACCTTCCAGCTTTTTGGTTTCTGCTATTTATTTTTTTATTTATGTTTTTGAGACAGGGCTTCACTATGTAACCTTGGCTAGCTTGGGAACTCACTATGTAGACCAGGCTAGCCCAGTACTCATACAGATTCGTGAGCCTCTTCCTCACTCATGCATGCAACCACAACTGGTTTAGGATTAGAGTTTTTAAGGGTGATATTAATTTTTTCCTTCTAATATTTATTATTATTACACCAAAGAGACAAATTTAAAGGCAACTCCCACCTGTTCCACCATATTAGCCCTAAGTAACCATACCAAATTTTCCAACTTCCCTTCTGACTTTTGGCCCACAAAAACTTGGTATATACCAAGTCAGCACACACACACACACACACACACACACAGACACACACACACACACACACACACACACACACAGAGACACAGACACACACACACACACTATTGAATGTTATTGTGTCATTTTAGATTTAGTAATTTGACTGCTATTTTTATTCACTTCTTTGTATACACACTTTTTTTTTCTTTTTGAAACAGGGTTTCATGTACCCAGGCTGGCCTCAATGAGGATGACCTTGAACTCTGGTCCATCGGCCTTCACTTCCTGAGTGCTGGATTGTAGGTGTGCCCCACACCTAGTGCTGAGGATCAAACTCAGAATTTCATGCACTGTAGGGAAGCACTTTTCCAACCAAAGGCAAACCATATCCCCAGCCCCTGGTGCTGTGCTTTGGTGGAGTGTGTCAGTATAGAGCATAGACTTACTCTAAATACTACAGTTACTTAAGAAAACATAATTATTGTATGTGTGAGACATGTGACCATGAGTACACATACACCATTGCACATGCATGGACTGGTTCTCTCCTTTCACCTTTCTGTGGGTCCCAGGGATCAAAATCGGATTGTTAGGCCTGCACAGTAAGCTCCATCACCTCCTAGACCACCTGACCAGCCCAAATATTACACATTCTTTCTTAAAAATTTTTATTAATTCTTTGACAATTTTGTGTAATTCGTTTTGATAGTGGTTATCATGTGTGTGTGAATTTTGTGTAATTCATTTTGATAGTGGTTATCATGTGTGTGTGAATTTTGTGTAATTCATTTTGATAATGGTTATCATGTGTGTGTGTATGCATACACCTGCCATAGCATGGATGTGGAGGTCAGAGGACAACCTGGAGGAGTGGATTCTCTCCTTCACCATCAATCCCAGGGCTTGGTATCAGATCATCTGGTTTAGCAGCAAGTGCCTTTACCCACTGAGCAGACAGGGTTTTTCTGTGTAGCCCTGGCTGTCCTGGAACTTGCTCTGTAGACAAGGCTGGCCTCGAATTTACAGACATTCGCCAGCGTCTGCCTGCTGAGTACTGGGATTAAAGGTGTGTGCTAACACACCCAGTGGATCCTCTTTCGTAGAAGGGGAAATGAGCAGCACAGTCTTGAAATAGCCCCGAGGGGAGAGGCGTGAACTTGGTTTAAGGGCAGGTCTATGGGTAGACAGTGATGCAATGCTCTGTTGACCCCCTTCCTCCTTGAGTCATCTGGGCAAAGCATCAGTTTCTCCATCTTATCACTAACGTGTACCGCAGGACGGCAGGGGCCGACGGTTTAGAAGTGCAGGCCGTGTTCTGCAATGCTCATAAAACAGGCCTGTCAACGTTGTCATAGTAAGTAGTCTGCTGTTCTGACCATGTCAAAGCCTTCACATGAGGAGCTCTGCAACAGTCTGTCAATCCAGGATCATAGGAAGCATTTTTGAGTGTGAATGATTATTAGCTTTACTACGGTAAAGCTAAAAAGATTTGGAGGAGTCTCCTCACAATGTGAGGAAGCCTTGAACATCTGTTATCAATACAGAGAATGATTTGAAGGTTATGACGGAGCAGTTTATCAGAAACCTGCCCCCTAGCCGAGTGTGGTGGTACATATCTGTAATCCCAGGTCATTGGAGAAGGATGCTGAAGGATCAGGGGTTCAAGGTCTCAGCTGCTTAGTACATAGTGAGTTCAAGGCCAGACTGGGCTGCATGAAACCTGTCTTGAGAAAATACAACGGAGACAGAGACAGATAGACAGATAGACAGACACACAGAGAGATACAGAGAGAGACAGAGAGAGACACAGACAGAGAGACAGAGAAAAAGACACACACACACAGAGACAGACAGACAGACAGACAGACACACACACACACACACACACACACACACACACACACACAGAGAGAGAGAGAGAGAGAGAGAGAGAGAGAGAGAGAGAGAGAGAGATTGCTGTGCTTTTTCTCTTTTACCTTCTTTGTAATCCTGTTTTGACTTTACTAGTTAGTTGCTTTTGTGTTATATATGCAATATATAATGTCCCTCTTCCTCTCACACTCGTCAATAAGACAGACAGATAGACATCTTGATACACAGTTGGTGGAGGCTGATACCTTGTACTGTGAAATTCAGTCAGTTTTCTCTAGCAATTTGAGACAGGGATTCATTCTGTAGCCAGGGCTGGCCTTGAACTCAATTCTCCCACCTCAGCCTTCCAAGGAGTGGTCTCACAGGGTTGTGTCACCAGGCTGGACTTAACACATCACACCACACTTATAAATCGGGCACACTTTTTGTTCCCTTACTGGCTGGTTTTGTGTGTCCACTTGACACAAACTTGAGTCATCAGAGGAAGGAGCCTCAGCTGAGGAAATGCCTCCATGAGATCCAGCTGTAAGGCATTTCTCATGTAGTGATCAATGGGGGAGGGCCCAGCCCATGGTGGGTGGTGCCATCCCTGGGCTGGTGGTCCTCGGTTCTACAAGAAAGCGGGCTGAGCAAGCCAGGGGAAGCAAGCCAGTAAGCAGCACCCTCCATGGCCTCTGCATCAGCTCCTGCCTCCAGCATCCTGCCCTGCTTGAGTTCCTGTCCTGACTTCCTTCAGAGATGAACAGCAATGCTGAAGTGTAAGCCAAATAAACCCTTTCCTCCCCAACTTGCTTTCTGGTCATGGTGTTCTGTTGCAGCGATAGAGACCCTAACTAAGGCAATTCCTGACATAAAATGGAAGTCTTACAAAGTCATTAACCAATATGGACTATTATCAGTATATAATGCAGTCAGGAGGGAGATTGCATTCTTTTGAAAGGTGAGAATTCACTAGAAAGCAGTTGATATGCACAGGGCCAGGAACCAGGGCCAGGGACCAGGCTGTAGGTTAGAACAGAAACACCTGGAAAATGGCCCGTCCAGCACCTGTTGCCAGCTGTGCTATTCATAGTGCTCTTACTGGTCTCCATTCTTGCCTGCAGGTTAGCCCATTCTCTACCTCCGTAATACCGGCAGCGAAGACAGCACACGTGGATGTGAACGGGGTCATGAAAAACACAGGAACAGGGGGATGATGCAGGCTACATTTTGTGCTCACTAAAATTGCTGCCTGCAGTCGGTAGCAGACTCAGTGAGGAGAGACAGCATCTCCAAACACTGCCTTGGCTCCCATACCCAGCTTCCGCTTCTCCCACCTTCTCCAGCCAGCTGGCCTTACAGCACACCGTCCTCATTTTATGTTGCAGGCAAAAAGCCAACGAAAATACAATCACATTTAAAAGTCTTTTAAACAGTGAGCACCTCCCTTTTCCCCATGGTTCCCTGCTTTTTCACATTCCCGGTTAACAGCTTTTAAAGCGGTTTCCCCAACCCTTATCCTGACTCACTCTACGGCTGGAGTCGATGCAGCAAAAGTCTGCTCGTCAAGAGACCAAGAGACGTTTACATCCATTATGCTCCTCCACACCTCTCCGTGGCTAACTCCAGGTATGGGCTGGCTCCTTGTCTAGGCTATTTTGCATATTCCAGGCCATGTACCAAGCAAGCAAAGTGTAATAAATACAGTCATTACAATTCCAGCACTGAGCCAGCCAATCCCACTTGATGAGTGTCAGGTCCTGCCTCAAAACCCACAGCAGACAGTGTCTGTGTGGTCACTCTTTTCTTCAGAGGAAACAGCCAGAAGATTTAGCCACCCCTGAAATTCCATCCTCACAACCAAAGTCTCTCTGTTGTCGTATACAGAATGCTTTGGGGCTTAGGCTCTAAGATGAGCTAGTCATTCGGTTCAGCTCCTGAAGTACCTATTTCTTTTCTTTTTTCTTTTTTTTAGATCAGGTATAAAAAACGCAAGCATCCCTAGGTCTATGATGACCAGCAGAGTGAGTGGTTCCTGGAAGAGAGAGGCAGCTTTGGGTGAAGAGAGCCGGTGAAGCGAGGATCACACTGAGGATGCTCCGACTTGGTCAAGGAAGCAAAACTACAGTTCCTTCCCTCAGACCTCCTCCTCTTTTTATAAGGCAAGTAGGTAACTCACAGAAGAGGTCCAAATAAATAGCAAACATATGAAAGTTGTGAATTGGGAACCAAACAGGTGTTCTGGAAGAGCAGCAACCACCTAGAACCTTCTCTACAGCTGTACCTACCCCGCTTTTTGGTTTTGTTATTTTTTTTGGTTTTTCGAGACAGGGTTTCTCTGTGTAGCTTTGCGCCTTTCCTGGAGCTCACTTGGTAGCCCAGGCTGGCCTCAAACTCACAGAGATCCACCTGGCTCTGCCTCCCGAGTGCTGGGATTAAAGGCGTGCGCCACCACCGCCCGGCTCTTTCTTTTTTTTAATTAAGGAAATTTTTGTATTCATTTTACATACCTACCCCACTTTTAAAGAAAGAATTGTGATTGTGGTTTAGACAAACAGGAAAGAGAAATTGTCACGTTTCACTCTTTACTCAGCTAACACTGAGTGTGGGGCCTCGGGGATGGTTCAGTGGGTAAAAGAGTTTGAGAGCTTCACAACCCAAGTTTGGTCCCCAGAACCCAGAGTCAAAGGAGAGAACTGACTCTGGAAAGTTGGCCTCTGGCTGGGCGGCGTGGCGCAGGCCTTTAATCCCAGCACTCGGGTCGCAGAGGCAGGCAGATCCTGTGAATCTGAGCCCAGCCTGGTCTATCGAGTGAATTCCAGGGCAGCCAGGGCCACATAGAGAAACCCTGTCTTGAGAAACAAAAAACAAAACAAAAAAAGAAAGCTGCCCTCTGACCTTCACTCCTGTGTTGTGGGGAAAAATAACCAACATGGAATGTCTCCTGCAGGCGCTGGTTCCTGAGTTCTCTTTGAGGCTTCTTTTTTTTTTTTTTTTTAAAGATTTATTTATTTATTTATTATGTACACAGTGGTCTGCCTGCATATATGCCTGCACACCAGAAGAGGGCACTAGAATGTATTACAGATGGTTGTGAGCCACCATGTGGTTGCTGGGAATTGAACTCAGGACATGTGGAAGAACAGCCAGTGTACTTAACCTCTGAGCCATCTCTCTAGCACCCCCCCCCCTTTTTTTTTTTAAGATTTATTTATTTATTATGTATACAGTGTTCTGCCTGCATGTATCCCTGCAGGCCAGAAGAGGGCACCAGGTCTTACTACAGATGGTTGTGAACCACCATGTGGTTGCTGGGAATTGAACTCAGATCCTCTGGAAGCCAGTGCTCTTAACCTCTGAGCCATCTCTCCAGCTCCTCTTTGGCTTCTGCTAGGAGCCAAAATATAGATGGCCTGAAGACGTCCGACCAGCTCCTTCTGGGAGGCTGCGGTGTGTGATTGGCAGGGTTTAGATCCCCCTGCCCCCCAGTCCTCTGCGAGGGCACATGTTAGCAATGTTAGGAAACACGCACTGCTGCAAAGTGAAGTCGGTGCCAACTGTCTTTCCCGTCTACTGAACCTCTTTGAACTTCATTTTATTTTTGTCCAGGTGTGTCCTACTATGTTGACCAGGCTGGCCTTGACTTCCTGACAGAGCTACTGTCTCAGCTTCCAAAGTAGCTAAGACTCCAGTACAGGTGTGGCCCACTATACTTGACCTGAACTTTTGTTAAAAATAAAATTGTGTGTTAAAATGGTAAGAATCAGGGTCATCTAGAGATAGCTCAGTGGGTAAAGGCCCTTGCAATCAAACCAAGGATCTGACTTAATTCCTGGGACCCACATGGTAGAAGGGGAGACATAGCCCGCTCTAACTCCAGAGGGATGCCACAGAATACACACACACACACACACACACACACACACACACACACACACACATATACGAATGGGTGTGTATATACACATATGCACTCACACATATGAATGCAACACACTAAATAAATAAATTTAATTTTACATTTAAACAATTGTAAGAAATAAATATAAGTCCTCATTGTTTTGTTTCCATTAGTGAGGAAAAAAGGACAGAAATAAAATCTGAAGTAGAAGTGCTGTACCTGTGGTTGGTACCACACACACTGCAAGGACACACATGTAATCACAACACGTAATTCTAACTGGATTTTGTTTTCAGTGCTGGGGACTGCACCTAGGGCTTCATGATTGAGGAGCACACGCCCTGTGACTGAGATAAATGCTCAGTCCTCAGGTTGGATTTCTGAAGAACACAAATAAAATTTACATGATGTCCACGGCTCGAAATGTCCTAAAAGGAACATGGGAAAGATGTGACAAATAGATGTGTCTCTCATACTCTGGTATTAATGTACCACAAAACATGGTGGAAATGATGTTGCTGAGTTTACAATATATAAATAGACGAAGAAAACAGACTCCAGAATGCAGAAACAGGGCTATTGGAATGGTAATTGCTGACAGCACTGAGTAAGGGGTCAATGGCTGGAGGTGAAAATGGTCAGTACAGTTTTTTTCTGACTGAGCAGAGCAAAATGTTTCTTTTCCTGTCCTGGAACCTGCTTTGTAGACCAGGCTGCCCTCGAACTTACAGAGATCTGCCTGCCTCTGCCTCCTGAGTGCCGGGATTAAAGGTGTGTGCTGCCACCACCCAGCTCTTAAACAAAATCTTTTTTTTTTTTTGGTTTTTTCGAGACAGGGTTTCTCTGTGTAGCTTTGCGCCTTTCCTGGAGCTCACTTGGTAGCCCAGGCTGGCCTTGAACTCACAGAGATCCGCCTGCCTCTGCCTCCCGAGTGCTGGGATTAAAGGCGTGCGCCACCAACGCCCGGCTTAAACAAAATCTTAAAGCAGCAACTCAAAGTAGAAAAGGTGAATGGATTCAGCTACACAAAAACTAAGGATTTTTTAAAATATAATGAAATACGAGTAATATTAGTAAACATGTGTAAAAATATAATGAAACCCATTATGTATAATTAACATATGCTAATAAAACCATTAAAAAGAAAATGGTATTTATTATGTTTAAAGCCAATAAGGGAAAATGCCCAAATTATAAAAATATAAAACTCCTAGATTACTAAAATGTGGGGAATCAAGAGAAAAAATATAAAGGCAAATAGGTAACTCACAGAAGTCCAAATAAATAGCAAATATATGAAAATTGTCACTCTATAAAGAGATGAGATGCAAATTAACAAAATATCACCTTGTATATATTTGAACAGCAGTGATTAGAAAGGTGAATATTACCCAGTATTAGAGATGGGATGTGGCAGAGGAGATGTCTGCATTGTTGCATATGATCTACAGCAAACTGGCAATAGTAAGATACACCAAATACAAAAGACAATCTCACTGAAGTTTCTCAGAGATTCAGCAGAAGTTTGGTAGGGACACATTTATGGATGTATTAGCCACTGACAGGAGATAAGGTGTGAGCCCCGCCTGAGGTGTTCATCAGTAGCTGAGTTAATAAGCTGACTACAGAGGATGTGTGCTACAGAATACTATGCAGGTGAGCAGTAATGAATTAAGAGGTTTCAGAGAAGCCTCAAATGCAGCCCTGGAAGAAAATGTAAGTGACAAGATGTGAGTGATCTAACTGGAAAACATTTCTTTGTAAACAACCATGCATATTTTACCTCTGCAGGTACCAGGCATGCATGTGGTACAGAAACATGCATGTGGGTAAAACATATATACATTAAAAAAAACTAGACTTGGGTCATGTTGAGTCTTTTGTTATTGAAAATTATGCCACCATGGAGGTCTTTGTTATAATACACATTTTTCACCTTAATCATTCTTTACAAAAGTCTTTAAGATTTATTTTTATTTGTGTGAACGTGTGTATATGCCATGTGTGTGCAGGTGCCCTCAGAGGCCAGAAGAGGGCATCAGATTTACTAGAGCTGGAGTTACAGGCCATTGTGAGTTCCCATTGTGGGATCTGGGCACCAAACCCTGATTTGCAAGTGGGAGCTGTTGACTGCTGAGCCATCTTTCCAGCTCCTTAAGTAGTCTTTAATTAAAATAAAGTTTATTCATTTACTCTGTGTGTGTGTGTGTGTGTGTGTGTGTGTGTGTGTGTGTGTGTGTGTGTGCATGCCCAAACACACATGTGACACAGTGAGTTCAGAGAACTACTTGGTGGAATGGATTCTCTCCTCCCATTATGTGGATCCTGGAGATTGAACTAAGGTTGTCAGGTGAGGGGGCAAGTGCCTTACCTACTTTGTTATCTATATTTTTGTTAAAAAATGATAAAACATTAACTTTTTAAAATTTGTGTATTTGTGTGAGACAAGGCTTCATTAGGTAGGCCAATGTGTCCTTGGACTTGAGATCCAACTGGTCTAGCTTCCAGAGTGTTGGAACTGTGGGTGTGCACACTGTACCCTACAAAGTGGTTTCTTCTACTGTATGTTTCTTATGCTCAGGATTCTCCTTAAGAGAGGCTTGTGGTGTTCCAGAAGTGGAATTATGGTTACATGCCTTCAAAACAGATAAGGCCCTTCCAGGCTCTGTGATAGGCTTGGAGCGTCAATGAAGCAAATTCTATTTCAGCCATCTGCAAACAGTCTCACTTGCAGAGCCCTTATTCTTAGCATCATATGTCTCAAAGACGGTTTGGCAGCTGTCATATATGAAATCAATATGGAAAATAATCAATAGTTTAAAACAATTTATATTACAAAATTCGAAAATAATTGAATGAAAGATCATTGTCTTAAAACAGGATGTTAGTGAGAACCTGGCAGAAATGTCACGAGTGTGGATACCCCCCTGGTGTTTGGCTTCACAGAGGACAACGGAGTCCCCTGTTTGCTTTCCCATTCAGTCTCTGGTGAGATGCTCCAATTCAAGTAGCATTATATAGGCCAGCTCTACACAGACTACTGTTGGTGAAGTAAGGGATGCTTTAAGAGCCTTCGCAGATAGCCAAAGATTTCCATCTGATGCTATTCAACAAACGAGCCATGGGATGCTGTCATGAGGTACCCACTGACTCTTCTAAGGACTTTCAAAGTTGCTTATGTTAAAGTCCAGTAGCATGTCTTGGGTTTTGACACTTTAATTTTTCCCATACATAGTTTTGTGCAGCACTGGTTGGGAAACATAAGTTCCTTGGGGCTGCGTGTATCATGTACAGTATTTGTTAATGACAATGGTCTCATTATGAGCTCATTAGAGAAGTGTGTGTATGTGTTGGGAAGCTGTGAGTACTCAGTGTGTGTACTTTCCCCAAGTGATATGATTTTCACTTGAAAGCTGAAATTTCATCAATGCCCCCTTGCCTTCCTTTGTGTATGTGTGTGTGTGTATGTGTATGCACATATGTGTATGCACATGCACAGTCCAAATGAGACAGGAACTCATTTGGACAGGTAGCTCAAGCTGGCCTTGAAATTGTGCTGCTCCTGCCTTGGTCTCTTGAGAGCTGAGGTTACAGGCAGGTGTCAGCCATCACCTAGCTGTTGTTACACACACTGAGGAGCCATCTGCTGTAAGAGCTACTGACCATTTTATGTACCCTCACCTGGCCTCCATCTTTTTCATGTCCTAAGTATAAAGAAGAGTCCATGAGTCAGAATAACTTCATTTTCCCTCCAAAGTACTCAAAATAACAGCATAGGAGGAGATCAAAGAGATGTTCCCTAAGAGGAGAAGTTAAGAAAGAAGGAGGAGAGAGAGAGATGGAAACAGAAAGGGGTGTGGTTTCTTCTCTAGGATGACTGCACCGTAGCTTTAGAAACTTCCATATTAAAACTTAAGCAAATAAATACTCTAGAGTGTCAGGGTAGGAAAAAGCTTTCTAGCAATGACTTTATAAAATTTGCAAGAAAAGATTGCATTTAAAAAAAGCACTTCTCGCCGGATGGTGGTGGCACACACCTTTAATCTCAGCACTTGGGAGGCAGAGGCAGGCGGATCTCTGTGAGTCTACAGAGCGAGTTCCAGGACAGCCAAGGCTACACAGAGAAACCTGTCTCAAAAACAAAAACAAAAACAAAAACAGCCCTTCTCTGCTGAGCACCCCTTTAATCCCAGCACCCAGGAGGCAGAGGCATGTGGATCTCTATGAATTCAAGGTCAGCCTGGGCTACAGATTGAGTCCCAGGACAGCCAGGGATACACAGAGAAACCCTGCTTGAAAAACAAAACACAACAAGACAAACAAAAAAGCACTTCTGTAAAGAGTCAAGGGACAAATCTCTATGACATATCAAAAAAAAAAAAAAAAAAAAAAAGGACTAAACTCCTTAGTACATAGAGAACCAGAAGTTGTAGAAGAACAGTGGATGGAATGCAGAAGCAATTATTTCCCAGAAAAGAAAGTGTGATTTGCTCCTGATGCTTAACCTTGCTTTTCCCAAGTGGGAACCAGAGAGAGCCACAGCAACACACAGCTGCCCACCTAGCAAACTGGCAAAATTCTTCACTATGGTTCATCTTGGCAACATTCAGGAGAAACAAGAATCATTACAGGAGTATAAGCCAGTGTACCTCCTGTTCAGGGCAATTTAGAAACAGCTTTCAAGGTCTGCTTCTAGGGATTCTCCTTGTAGATAGATTGCACATGAATATATGTGAAATTGCATGGAAACAACTGATAATTTTTTGCATTTGCTTTATCTGCAACAGCTTAGAAGCTCTAGCCACCCATCACTTGGGCCTAACAGCAGTCTGTACTCATGGAAGGGATGTGATGTCTGTGATGACAGCGAATCTGGCAGGTGGGAACAGGAGGGAGGTTTTTCTCTAGATGCCGATCTCCACATGTTTCAAATTCTTAAAAATATATTGTATTTTTTCCTCTAGTGCTGAAGATGGGACTAGGGTCTTGTGCATACTGGGCATGTGCCCTCCCTGTGGGCTTCACCGCAGTCTGAGTAATGGAACATGGTGGGAGCTCATGGTTACGAAAACGAAAGGATGAGGGCTAGGGATGTAGCTCGGTGGATGGGTCCTGGCTTAGCATGCTCAAGGCCCTAGTTCGATCCCTAGTGCGTACACACACACACACACACACACACACACACACACACACACACACACATTCTTTAAGGAAGAGCTATCCCATGTGAGTAGACATTGGTCTGTATAAGAGCTTCATGGTTAAGAATTAAACCCATTATTCTTGACCAACCATGAATATTCATTCCTACTTTACCAAATAAACAGTACACTGGAAATTTTAGGTAAACTTTTGTTGCTCATGAAAACAGAAACTGAGCTGGAGGGCTCTAACTCTGAGGTCATACAGTTGACCCACTGACTCCTGGATGCAAATGTTTCCTTAAACCAAGGCTAAGTCAGAAAATGACTAACAAAGGCTTAGAATCTAGTAAGTCACAATGTATATTTAATGTGATGTAATATAAAAATATATTTAATGCTGATAACTAATAACAGAGTAAAATGCCTTATTATTTTCTTAATTAATCTCTCATGAGTTGTCATGTTTAACAGAAATTATCACATGCTCCTTTTATTGTATGTTGTAATTGTCATTAATCTCCCTTAAAAAAACTATTGCAACGGAGGTTCACAGCTCATCACACAGTGTCAAATTATCTGACAGACGACGCGGAAACAGGGCAAAATGTGATTCGGTTTGCAGGGCGGAGCATTTCACAGCTTTGCCTACATGTTTGCAGACATGCACATATGGTAACAAACAATTCATTATCAACTTTTAAAAAGCTTTCACTGGTGAAAAAAAGGATGTTAGTAAATGCATATTTATAAATGACACACTGAAGTAATTTATTTTTGATATGTACTTGCATCATTAAATTATCCCTAAGTAAAAAACTACCATCCTATGGATTCCTAACTTTAATAACTAATAAGGTCAAGGTCAACACACGCTTATAATAATCCCATTTGATAAAATCAAACTATTGTTATTACATCTATCTGTCTGTCTATCTATCTGTCCACTTGTCTGTCTGTCTGTCTACCTACCTATTGTCTATCTGTGTGTGCACATCAGAGTATATGCTACGGTGCACCTGTGGAGGTCAGGGGACAACTTTTGGGAGTCAGTTCTCTCATTCCACTTTGTGGGGTCCTGGAGATTGAACTCTGGTCGTCAGGTTTGGTGGCAAGCACCTTTAGCCATTGAGCCATCTCGCTGTCCCTTAAAATGTTGCTCAAGTCAGAGTCTGCAGGACTGCTTTCTGCTGTTGAGTACTGAAGCTAGGATGCCCACAAAGTGCTCTAACACTGAGCTGTGTTCTGGAGGGCGATCTCATGTTCCTGCTTCATGTTCATTTCACATTAAACTTTGGGTCTAGGGTAGTAGAGGTAAGCCTTTGGGTCTAGGAAATTCAGAGGTCCCTTTCAAGAGCTCAGAATCCACTTCTGCCTCTCTTAAATTTCACAGATGTTTCTGAGACTGGATTGTGTCAAGTGTGGAGGCCCAGAAAGTTCTGGAATATTGTGGAATGAGAATTCCTGTGCCGAGATGGCTGCCCACTCAGGTCTGGGGAGAGCAGGAATTCAGCCTCTGGGAAGTGCCCTTGTCAAAAGCCTTTTCATTATCAACAGTATGATGCCTGCCTGCCTGACAAGGCCTCAGCAACCTGTGAAGTCTTCCTCTGGAGTTATCTGGGGAGCACACTCAAGCCAGTGTGGTGGAGACGTCACAGACTTCCCTGCACAATGCATGGAGATTGGCATCCGGTTTTTACAACCCCCATATGGCAGAGACCTCCCATGATCTTTCTTAGAACTGTGGGAAGCTTCTGCAAGCTGCTTTCTGAGAAGAATGGGATAGGTTTACTGATTCCTAAAACACTTTTCACGTTCAGCAGTTAAGAGCACTTGGAGCGGCAGGGCACTGGTGGCTTACATCTTTAATCCCAGCACTTGGGAGGGAGGCAGAGGCAGGCGGATCTCTGTGAGTTCGAGGCCAGCCTGGATTACATAGTGGTCAGCATAAAAGACCCTATCTCAGAAATCAAAAGACTATGTTTCCAGATCTTATTGGTGCACTGGACTTCGTTGTATTGGGTCCATTTTTGTTTTTAAAATGTGATCAGTTAATTTCTGTGAGTGGTATACTCACATGTGTGGGTGGATGGCACCCATGTTTATGCATGCGGAGGTTTTGAAGAGCACATCCAGCGTCTCCTCCTGTCACTTCCGGTCTTTTTTTTGAGACATGGTCTCCCATTCAATCTCAAGTTACAAAATGGCTAGACTGGCTGGCCAGTGAGCTCCCGGCATCTGTCTGTGCAGCCAGCTCTGGGGATATAGGCACTCACAGCCGTGTTGGACTTCCATGCGGGTGCTTAGGATTTGAACTCAGGTCCTCTAGTTTTCACAGAAACTGAACCATCTCCCCAGCTCCTCCGGTTTAGTTTTAGATATCTCATGTTTATCAAAAGAGCTCATCTATCAGTCAAAATATGGTAAGGAGCAAAAGTGAATGAAATACATTAATTAAGCCATGTGGTCAGATTAGATTTTTTTAAAAAAAGATTTAATTGTTTATTTATCACATATACAGTGTTCTGTCTGCATCTTTGCCTGCACGCCAGAAGAGAAAACCAGATCTCATCATTGTGAGCTACCATGTGGTTGCTGGGAATTGAACTCAAGACCTCGGGAACAGCAGCCAGTATTCTTAACCTCTGAGCCTTCTCTCCAGCCCTAGATTTTTTTTTTTTTAAAGAAAACATCTCGGCTGGGCGTTGGTGGCGCACGCCTTTAATCCCAGCACTCGGGAGGCAGAGGCAGGCCGATCTCTGTGAGTTCGAGGCCAGCCTGGGCTACCAAGTGAGCTCCAGGAAAGGCGCAAAGCTACACAGAGAAACCCTGTCTCGAAAAACCAAAAAAAAAAAAAAAAAAAGAAAACATCTCACTATGAAACACAGCAATAAAATAACTCCTAATGACACATTCGTCTATACTCATAGATCAGTGCCTTGCTCAGCCAACATCAGAGAAGCTTCTTCCTGCAGTAGAAGGGAACAAATACAGAGACCCACAGCTGGACAATGTGCAGAGAGTGAGAAACCTTGGAACATTCAACCCTAAACGGGATCAAATCCCTCTCCTCAGGGCTCAGGAAATTCTGTAGAAGAGGAGGAAGAAAGGGTGTAAGAGTCAGAGGGCATGGAGGGCACCAAGGAATCAAGGCTTTCTAGACACGACAAGATTGATGCATATATGAACTCAAAGACTGTGGCAGCATGCACAGAGCCTTCATGGGTCTGCACCAGATGGGGTTCCAGTACCAAGAGAAGTGGACACATGCCTCCATCCCTGCCGGATTAGCCTTCTGAAGAATGCCATGAGCTAGTTTCTTGTTCTTTTTAATTCACACAACTTGATGTCCCCCTGAGTGGAGATGCTGTCCTAAGGACGTAAAGGACTTGTGTGGGCATCTTGATGACTTAAATTTGGATGTACCTGTGATTCTAGTCATAGTATTTGGCATCCGTGCAGATGTGCAGAGCACTGGACTAGCCATGTGGGACACCCCAGCTGTGTTCCCAGCAGTCCATTTCCTGTCAATGCCTGAGGCACAGCTCTCACTACCTACCTGCTTGGTATGTGCTAGGTCTCGCAGAGTGTGTGGTCTTGAAACCTGTGAGGCTGGAATCCTTTACAGAATAAAGTCAGTGGCACACAGTTCAAATCATAGCCACCACTCTGCTAGTAGAAAGAAACACAGTGACTGTAAGCAGATGGGGTGGCGGTGGCCTGTGATCCTCACTCTGGGAGCTGGAGGCAGGGGATCAGGAGTTCAAGGCTAACCCAGGATTTATGAGACTCTAACTCAAAAAATTTAAAAAAAATGAATAAAAAGAGAGAAATAAAAAAGAAGTGCTGTGATGCTCAGAACGAGGCAAGTTCCTTTTCTATGTGTTGTTAGAAGGTCTAAAGCACATTTAAAAATCGCTCTCTGATTCACAGATAAACCTGAGTTTTTCCAGTCTGTGTTGTTCCTCTGCATGTCTAGTGAGGGTGAACTTGTGTGTACCTGCTAAGTGTGACTACCCAACAACGGTTTATAAAAATCCTGGAAATAAAGCTAGAAATGTACTTTATTTATCAATAAAGTGAGAATGGTGGGCTTAGACAAGAGTCTCTCCCTCTTTGGTTTCCTTCGTGTGGTGCTCAGGACTGAATGACGGCACTCCCCTCTCAGCCCTTTTACACTGAGACAGACTCCCACTATGGTGCCCAGGTTGGACTTGAACTTGATCTTCCTTCAGCCCTGGCCTCTGAAGTAGCTGGGATTCACAGTCTGGGCTGCTGGGTCAGCTCAGGTTCATGCTGTTTTGTGATTAATTGCTGCTTCATCCACCGTGCTTCAAGTTCCGCAGGAAGTGGATTTTGAGCACATCTTCCTGTGAGTCACCCAGAGGTCTGTGCGGTGACATCAGCAGTTCCAGCCTCCCCCTGGTCTGTTCTCCCATCTTCAGCCTGGACCCTGGCTGTCTTGGCGGAAGACCATCTTGTTTCTTGAGCATGGCATCTCTAGTGCGCAAAGGAGGCACTTGAGGCTGAGGTTGCTCTCAGCGGCTCCCCCTTTCCGTTCTCCACTCCCAGCCCTTTGAACCTTCCCCCAGACCCCTTTCCACCGAAGTGCACTTTGTAGTTTGGAGAGGTGTACAGTTGAATGTCTATACTCAAAACAGAACGAGTATGCTAATGAGGTACTACAAAGACTGGGAGGTCATTTTCCCATAAGTGTTAAGTCACATCTTCAAAACTCCCTAAAAATAGAGTGCAGCTTATAGGCAGACATTTAATCCAACCACTAATGACCAAATCTTGACTCTTGTTGAAGGCTCTCCTGTGTTCATCTTCTGGGCTGAGGAAGGCTGGTATGAGCGAGGAAAATGGGCAGAAGTGGAGGCTCTACACTGGATCTACACATCCACATCCCACCGAAACAGAATTTACTCATGTATGGAGAGAATAAGTAATGTATACCCCAGGGCTTTTTCATGTAACATTAAATCATATCCAGCTGCCCCAGCTGTTTTCATTTGTGTGTTTACTGTTTTATGGAGCTGGGAAAGCAGCTACTGAGTGCCTCATGTATCAGGCTAAAAAGGCTTTTTTTTTTTGATCATTAATAGCTGAAGTACCAGAACTATCCAGGAGGTCAGAGGCAATGTCTGTTTATTCAACGCTGAATTTAAATAAGGAACCCAATTCATTCTTGATTCTTTATAGTATCCCCCTAAATGCTTAAGAGAATAATTATTTTTTGATAATCATTTGATAATCACCTAAATATGATTATTCTCCTAATTGATCAGATACACAATAATGACTAAATGACATGGTTACAACTGTGTGAAGGGTCAAAAATGGAACTGCTTTTCTTTTGTGTGTGTGTGTGTGCATGTAAGTGAGAGAGAGACACAGAGAGACAGAGACAGAGAGAGACACACACACAAACACACACACACACACACACAGAGCGAGAGCGAGAGTGAGAGGGAGAGCGAGAGGGAGAGCGAGAGAGAGCGAGAGAGAGCGAGAGAGAGCGAGAGAGCGAGAGCGAGGGAGAGAGAGAGAGAGAGAAAGAGAGAGAGAGAGAGAGAGAGAGAGAGAGAGAGAGAGAGAGAGAGAGAGAGAGAGAGAGAGAGAGAGAGCCTTACTATGTAGCTTTGGCTGTCCTGGAACTCACTGTGTAGACTAGATCAAACTCACAGTGATCTGTTCACCTCTGCCTCCCCAGTGCTGAGGTTAAAGGTGTGCTCCACCACGCCCAGCTTCTGTTTTACTTTTCAAGGCTGAGTCTCCCTAGGTAGCTGAGGTGGACCTTGAACTTGTAGCAATCCTCACATCTCTCTCCTGCATGCCAGCATTGCTTTTTATCTTCTATACACACACACACACACACACACACACACACACACACACATATATATATAACATATATAATCAAAAGGTTTCATTGTTGATTTGACTTCCTTATGAATTTTGTTACTCTTGTTCCAAAAATATTTATAAAAAGATGAGGCAGCTCTTGGATCTTTTTTTGAGCTTTCAGCCACATTAATCATTTTGATCCAACTCAGCAGGTTATTTTCTGCCATTCAAAATCCAAAACACATTCAAAGTTTTCTCTCTCATCCTTCAACTTCCCTCCCCACACACCTTGTGTCTCTTCTCACAGGATGTCATTTTCTCTAGTGCAGTTTTCTGGAGAAGTGGGTTGTGTGTGTGTGAGAGAGAGTGTGTGTCTGTCTCTGTGTGTGTATCTCTGTGTGTGTCTGTGTGTTGTGTCTGTGTGTATGTGTGAGTGTGTGTGTGTATGTGTGAGTCTGTGTCTGTCTCTGTGTGTATCTGTGTGTTGTGTGTGTGTTGTGAGTGTGTCTGTGTGTATATGTGTGAGTGTGTGTGTATGTGTGAATGTGTGTGTCTGTCTCTGTGTGTGTGTGTGTTTCTCTCTCTCTCTCTCTCTCTCTCTCTCTCTCTCTCTCTCTCTCTGGTACTTGGGATAGAATTCAGGGCCTTGGGGTGCATGATGGGCAAACACTCTACCACTGAACTACATTTCCAGCCCTAATTTGTGCCTTTAAAACTTTTTTGTTTTGTTTTGTTTTTGTGAGACAAGGTTTTTCTGTGTAGCCCTGGCTGTCTTGGAACTTGCTATGTAGACCAGGCTGGCCTCGAATTTACAGAGATCTGCCTGTCTCTGCCTCTCAGGTGCTGGGATTAGAGGCGCATGCCACCACCCCAAATTCCAACTCTTAAGAAGTAAATTTACGCTGGGCGTTGGTGGCGCACGCCTTTAATCCCAGCACTCGGGAGGCAGAGGCAGGCGGATCTCTGTGAGTTCGAGGCCAGCCTGGGCTACCAAGTGAGCTCCAGGAAAGGCGCAAAGCTACACAGAGAAACCCTGTCTCAAAAAAACCAAAAAAAAAAAAAAAAAAAGATGAAAAGAAGTAAATTTACATTTTGTGTTGGGCTGCATTTGTAGCACTCCCAGGCCACAGGACACCCACGGGTCCTGGGTCGCCTGATGGGAGCTGCTTCTTTCTTTCCTATGGCTCCATGGCTCTGAGGCATCAGTTTTCCAGACTTCACTTAAGTGACTTCTGATTAAAGGGCACTTCCATTATCTCCAACACTTTAGAATTATGATAATTTGATGAGTGATTTGGGTGTTTGCCACTCCATGCACCTGAGAGTGTATCATTAGCTCACTCCCAGATGTAGGGTGAAATGTATGCAGTGTGACCTTGATAGATGTTTCCCTAATTGCATAAGAATAGGTTTCAGACTTCTTTTTTTTTTCTTAAAAAGTTGCCTGACAAGCTACTTTATCAACTAAGTATTCATATTCTGTAGGTTATGAGAAAAATCAAATCTTACAGTCCAGAATAAGTACATCTTATTACATCTCAGCAATGATACAATGAACTGTAATATCATACCATTTAAATCCCAGAATCCTCAGTTTGCTGTTAGAGGAAGTCCCTGGTGGATTCCCGTGTGAGAATCCCAGCCAGAGCCATACCTCTTCTTAGTTATAATAACTACAAGTACTTATAACTTTAAAAATATGTTAACACATTTTAATTCTGTTTATATTTGTGTGTCTGTGTGGGGTCTGTGCACACTACTGCACTGCCCATGGAGGCCAGAAGAGGATGTCATATCCCTAGTAGCTGTGAACCTGCCTGACATGGGTGCTGGGAACTGAAACCAGGTCCTCCTAAAGAGCAGTATAAGCTCTTAACCACTGAGCTGAGCCATCTTTCAAGTCCTATACTTACATCCTAAAAATTATAAAGTGCCTCTCCAACACTTCCCTTTTCTGTACCTCTCACCTATTGAAAGACTGAGCTGAGATCCCATGATCTTTTACTATTATAAGCTGTAGAACATTCCAGAAACATAGACTGTTGACATCACTATGGAGAGCAAAGGAGGAAAGGAAAAAGGAACTAAGCTTGTCACACTTCTTTTCCTCCTCTCAATGTTCTAGAGATCAGCCTGCTCAGCCACCATTTTGTGTGTTGGTTCCTGACTGCTGGAGTTAACTAGTATGATATTAAAGTTCATTGCGCCAGGTCCCCAGAACAGAAGTTTTAAGTCTGTCTTCAACTTTCAAATAAGAGACAGTTCTTCAGCCCTGTTGTCTTCTCAGCACTTTGGGGGTGAACTCACAGAGCACAGCAGCTTTCTTTTCTGTTCTGGGGCCATGGTCGTATGCCAGCGCGGCTGTTCAAGGTGGCGTTTCCCTCTCCAGTTCCAATATCTGTGAATCATTTCTTTGCCCTTGCAGAAGATTATACTATCTCATGGAAAGCAGACACTGAAGGGTAGAGAGTGTGTGGCTAAAGGTAAAGACATGAGAAAAGGAGAAGCAGAGAGGAGCTCTGAGGAAAAGGCCAGGAAGGAAGAGGTAGGAACATGTGCTTCACTAACATCCGGTAACCCCAGGCATCCCGAGTCAAGTGTCGGGAAGCTGAACTAAGCAGCCAAGGACCTCACCATTGGCTGGTCAGGGCCAGATGAGTTCGGGGTTCGGTACTTTGACCTGCAGACATGTTTTCTTAACACTTCCTGGTAGAGTACTGAGAGAACATGATTTTATATGCCCCAGAATCTGGTCATTAGCTGCAAATTAAAAAGCACCACGGAAACTCAGGATCCTATGCAAGACTCAAGGGAGCAACCTACCAAACTAGAGCAACCAAAACAAAGAAGACAGGTCTGGACAGAGCGTCTCTAGCTTGGGCTGGGACCAAACTTTTCACGATCACCTTGGACTGCTGATTCTCCTGCCTCCTCCTCTCAGTGCCAGAATAACAGGCTTGGAACCATGTCCTTCTTTATGTGGCCTTGGGGACCAAGGGCTTCCTTCATTCATGCTAGGCAAGCGGTTACCAGGCCAGCCACAACCACTGAATTCCAATGCCTCTTCTTACAAAAAATTATCTCCTTTTTATTTAATAGTGAGTGTTTCTTGTCAAGTGTGACCCCCAAAAAAAGTACCCGAGAGGAGAAGAGAAAGACTTCAGGGATCTGTGCCTGTTGGTACAGCGGTCCTACAAGTCCTATTGGATCAGCAAGCCTGTGTGTTTTGCCATGCTACTGCCAGCATGCATGCCTATGCGGTTCACCGTGGCTCTTTTGGGGATATCGAGGCAGCCAAGTAATCATCTGATGGCCAGAGGAGCACTTGAGGTTAGAACCTGTCCCCACCAACACCAGCCACGGGAATGTGTTTGCTGGCATGTCCTTGCCCCTTTGTTGAGTCTTCACGGCAGTTTCTGTTGTGGCTTTCAGAGTCTTCCGTGACACCATCATGTGCTCACTTCACCAAAGCCCACAGGCCTGATAGTGGGGTGCTGTGGGATGTTCTGTATGGCAAATGTGTTGCTAATAAAACACTGATTGGCCAGTGGCTAGGCAGGAAGTATAGGCGGGACTAACAGAGAGAATTAAAAGAACAGGAAGGCGGAGGGAGTCAATGCCAGCCACCGCCAGGACAAGCAGCATGTAAAGATGCCGGTAAGCCACGAGCCATGTGGCAAGGTATAGATTTATAGAAATGGATTAATTTAAGATATAAGGACAGTTAGCAAGAAGCCTGCCACGGCCATACAGTTTGTAAGCAATATAAGTCTCTGTGTTTACTTGGTTGGGTCTGAGCGACTGTGGGACTGGCGGGTGACAGAGATTTGTCCTGACTGTGGGCCAGGCAGGAAAACTCTAGCTACAGTGGGGACCTGGCTTTGAGTACCATTCCTGCCAGTCTGTTTTAGCTGTGGGCACTTGGACAAATTATTTTGTGTCTCCAAATCCCAGTCTCCTTATTTGTTCTGGGGAGGGTGGCAGTTATGCACTGTGGTCTTTGTAAGGTAGTTGCTGTTTCGCCCTTACCACACTGGAACTCCTTCAGGACGCCTCTGTCCTGTTTTGGACAGGCAGTGAAGGGCTCCTTTTTGTCTCATGAACTCACAATGAAGACTGAAAACACACACTTATTCTCTGACAATATTTTGTCTGTGTATAATGTATTCTGGTCACACCCTCCCTCTGCCCTTTGACCGACCTTCCTTCCTGCAGTTGAAGTTTTGGTTAGATCATCTGGATGTCCTAGGAAGGAGTCAGACGTCTGTACCCTGTGATTGGATTTGGATCCAGTGTTTTCTTTTCCTTCCTCCCTTCTCCTTGCCCCATCCCCCCCCCACCATTGTAACGGCGTGCATTTGTGCCTGTAGGCTCCCACGGGTAGGCCAGAGGTCAACATCCAGTGTCCTCCTCAATTGCCTTGGCACTTGGTTCCTTGAGATAGGGTCTCTCACTGAACTCGACTTTAGCCGTTTAGGCCGGTGACCCAGTGACCTGTCAGTGCGGGGTTATGGGAGGGCACTGCCATGCTGGGGATCCGAACTCAGGTCCTCTTGTTTGCACAGTGAGCCCTTAACCCACTGTGCTGTTCTCCAGCCTGATACTGTCCTTTTTAATGGGAGGCATTTCAAGGCTTACTTTTCCATTCCATGTATTATATGTGACAATCTTTGGGATGTGTGGCCTGAAGACATACTGGGATACTGTTCAATGTTGTGATGGCACTAAATGTAGTAACTTTATGTATAGTGTTTCACAATTCAAAAAGAAAACAGTAGACCGGGTGGTGGTGGTGTATGCCTTTGATCCCAGCACTCAGAGCAGAGGCAAGAGGATCTCTGTGAGTTCAAGGCCAGCCTGGTCTACAGAATGAGTTCCAGGACAGCCAGAGCTACACAGAGAAACCCTATCTCAAAATAAATAAATAAATAAATAAATAAATAAATAAATAAATAAATAAAAAATAAATAAATAAAAGAAAACAGAAGTAGAAATACATATTATTCTTCATATATATATATATATATAAATAATGTGTATATATGTATATATATACACACACATTAGGTTCATGGTTCCAGGCAAATGGCCTAGCAATACTTCATGACTAAAAACAGTCAAACAAGGTAAGCAGCCAGAGAGTTTAGATTCTGAAGAATCTCTTTGAAAACGCATTTGCTACAAAGACATTTATTGCAGAATGATTTGTAACTGACAAACTGAAAGCAATCTAAATGGCTAATGTCAGGCACAGGAGCAGCAACAGTAATAAAGGTTTATTAGACGTCAGCTATGGAAGAGGTGCTTGTGCGTCTTCCAGGTGCTAACTCACTAAATCCTTACACTGCAGCTACGATGTGGACAGTCCTTCTGTTTCCACTTGCAGGGAGGAGACAGGCGCAAAGCCGGGGCTCAATCACCCAGGCTTTCATGGCTGGGGAGTGGCAGGGCAGGATCCCTACTTAGTCAAGTGGATTTGGAGCCCAAATTTTCTTTTTTTTTTGGTTTTCGAGACAGGGTTTCTCTGTGTAGCTTTGTGCCTTTCCTGGAGCTCACTTGGTAGCCCAGGCTGGCCTCGAACTCACAGAGATCCGCCTGCCTCTGCCTCCCGAGTGCTGGGATTAAAGGCGTGCGCCACCACCGCCCAGCTAAATATTTGTGTCATATTTACAACCTACAGGTGCTGCCTAAAACACTTTTGATGACACCACATGATTGTGATGGAACAAGACACAGACTTTAGGACAAGCGCTGTAGGTACAATTTCCTCTCCATTTTGAAAAAGTCTGTGGCAAGCAAGCAAGCAAGCAAGCAAACAAACAAACCAACCAACCCCCCCCCCCCAAAAAAAAAACCCTAAAAAACAACTCCAAACAAAATGTTTGTTCCCTAGAAGAGAATTGTGCTGGGGCTGGTGACATGTGCCTGTAAAGCTGGTGTTAGGCAGGCTGAGGCAGGAGGATTGCCTCAAGTTAGAGGCAAGCCTGGCCTACATAGCATCAGACCAGCCAGGACTGCATAGCAAGACGGTGTCTCAAAACAAACAAATGGTATAATTATGCTTAAAATTTAAATTGTAATTATGCACACATGTACGAGTGGTGTGTGTGTGTGAGAGAGTGGAGGTCAGAGCAAAACCTGTGTGAGTCTGTTCTCTCTCCCTGCCACACAGGTCTCTAGGATTGATCAGGTCGACAGGCTTGGTGGCAGATGCCTGGACTCACTGAGCCATATTGCCAGCTGCCCTGTGATGTTTTCTCTTTAATATATATTTGTTATCTGTGCTGACTAGCTTTAATGTCAGCTTGACACAAGCTAGAATCATATGGGGAGAAGGAATCTTTTAATTCTATTTATCTATTCATTTGGGCTTTTTTGTTTGTTTGTTTGTTTG
>CABHPR010152015.1:7517-25036 GCA_902168415.1 Peromyscus melanophrys | reverse complement strand
AAGAAGAAGAAGAAGAAGAAGAAGAAGAAGAAGAAGAAGAAGAAGAAGAAGAAGAAGAGGAAGAGGAAGAGGAAGAAGAAAGTAAGAAAGAAAGAAAAATGAAAAAGAAAACAACTAGGAAAAAAAACTACCACAAACAAGTTAGCTCTTGGAAGAAAGACATGGCACAGGCTGAGGAAAAGTAAAGGCTCTGAAGTGGTCCTGACCTCTGTCACCCATGGCACCCAAAGAGAAAGAAGTTAGGATAAAGAGAAGAGAGCAGTCACAGATCCAAAATACATAAAATTAGATTTAAAGGATCCTAATAATGTAAACCCGTTAATACACGGAGGCCAAGAGAAGAGGCACATGGAATACTGCTTAAAAGGTGCCACAAATTGATCACGCAGTCACAGGGGCAAACAGCACTGAAAGTCTCAGAACTGTAAACAGATGTCTCCTGTCCTGACCGCCCGCACAGTCCCAAATGCCGACTCAAAGGCTGAATATGAATTATAAATGCTTGGCTGATAGCTCAGACTTGTTACTAGCTAACTCTTACACTTAAATTAACCCATATTTTTATGTATGCTTTGCCACGTGGTTCATGGCTTGTTACTTCATTTTTTTGCATGCTTGCTCAGAGGCTGGCTGGTGTCTGTCCTGACTCTGCTCTCCTTCTTCCCATCATCCTCAATTTGGTTTTCCTGCCTAACTTCCTGCCCAGCTACCAGCCTGTCAGCATTTTATTAACCAATGAGAGCAATACATATTCATAGTGTAGAAAAGGATTGTTCCATAACACAGAACACCCCCTCCCCATGCTTGGTGACTTGCATCCCCACATAACATAAAAACTGTGAACAATGCAATGAGATGCTGCTGGGGCCACAAGAGACCTATCCTGAGGGCCTGTGGGATTTTAATGATCCCTGCAGAAGTCCTTTGTGGTGTGACCAACTAAAACTAGAAAAACAGCAATAGATTATAACCATGGACAGACAGCAGACGACAGAGGAGGGATGAACTTCAAAACTCTTCGATAGATGTTGTGTCCTGCAGAAAAAGACCACAGATGTTTGAGTGGCTTTGACACTGGGATGGAGGCTCAGATACTGTAGTTTTAAGTATCTTCAGAATGAATCAAACATCCTTTTTTAGCTGAAAACCCAAGTCTAAAGCACAAGCTACTAAGTAAGTCTCACAATTAATCATCCAAACAGAGCTCACTCCCTACAGGACTAAAGTGTGAAGAATTGGGGCGGGGAGATGGCTCAGTGGTAAGCGATCGCCATGCATGCATGAAGGTTGGAGGCTGGGTCTCCAGAGCCCATAAAAAGCCAGAAGGTCATGTTGGCTCATCTGTCATCCCAATCTGTGGGAAGTAGAGACAAGTGATCCCTAGGGCAAGCTAGCTAGTTAGACTAGTCAAATGGGGGGAGGGAGGGCTAGGTTCATCAAGAGACCTTGCCTCAGTATACAAGGTGGAGAAGGAGCCAACATCACTCTCTTCACATATACCCACACCAGTGCACCCCACACACATGCTCTAGTACATATGTGCACATATCCACATCACACACACACACACACACACACACACACACACACACACACACACACAAATTCTGGAGAGCAACAAATCCTTACTGTGAACCCACAAAATTTAGAGGTAACTTAAAACGGATGACTCTAGATCAAGGCATTAAAAACACCAGAAAGTGAGTCATAGCAACAGTGACGTATAACCCAACAAGAGCATTATTCAGGGTCTCACAACACATTCATTAAGCAAAGCGTCATTAGTCAAAAGTGGCTCACACCTGCAGTCCAGCACTTGGAAGGTGGGGGCAGGAGAATCAGGAGATCAAGGTCACCCTTAGCTGCATAGTGAGTTTGAGGCAGCTGGACCAAAAAAGACGTTGTCCCAAAGGAGGAGGGGTGAGGAGGGAGGAGGAGGGGGAGGAGGAGGAGAAGGAAAGGAGGAGGACAAGGAAGAGGAGGAGAAAAGGACACTCTGCTAACAGACTACAGCCGCACCAGAGCATCCAAGTCTCACTCATGAATGTACAAGCCAGCTGTCAGGCCATGCATGACACATTACAAACATTTACATTGTCGTCAGCTGTCTGTCTGGCTCACACAAGACAACTCATGACAAGACTTCTTCCAAATCAGGGCCACATACAGGTCAAATTTGTTTTCACATCTAACACTAAGACATGTCTAATACAAAGAGCCTACCAAGATGAAAATTACTCACCACAGTGGATTAATAGGACACATTAAACAGGACCAAACCACCCAGACCATTCTAGGAATGTAACCCACGAGACGGAGATGACTTCTGGGGAAGATCTCTCTTCAACAAAGAAACATGCCAAATGATACAGTTAAAAACAACTATTCCTGGCGGCTCACTGGAATCCCAGAACTCAGGAGGCTTAGGCAGGAGGGCTTCCCAGAGTTCCATGCCAGCCTGAGCTACACAGTGAGTTCAAAGCCAGTCTGGGCTACACAGTGAGTTCAAAGCCGGCCTGGGCTACACAGTGAGTTCAAAGCCAGCCTGGGCTACACAGTGAGTTCAAAGCCAGTCTGGGCTACAGAGGGAGATCATGTAATTTGGAAAAAAGAAAAAAAGAAAGATTATCTTTGGGGAAGAGGCTCACAAGGCCCCACCATCTCTGAGGATCTGTAGGCAGTTAATGGTGCCAGTGGAGGAAGGAACATGTTATTCCTTGGTGTGGCCACTGGTAAGGCACACGTGATCCTATAAGAAACCCTGAATAACTCACTGCTACACCAAAACAAAACAAAAGGCAATATGAATGTAGAATGGGGACAAGTTGGGAAGAGAAAGGAAATGGGTGGGGAGCTACATGGTTAAGAGCACTGGCTGCTCTTCAGAGGACTTAGGGTTCAGTTCCAAGCACCCACATGATGGTTCACAATCATCTGTAACTCCAGGTCTGGGGGGTCTTAAGCTCTCTTCTGGCTTCCTTTGGTATCAGGCACTTACATGGCACAAAGGTAAAACATTCATACATATAAAAAAATTAATTAAAAAAATTGAACTATAGGCTGGACATGGTGGCGCATGCCTTTAATCCTGAGCAGAAAGGCAGAAGCAGGAGGATTTCTGTGAGTTAGAGCATGTGAACCTTTGTGCCCTCTGTATATATATATATGTATATATGTATATAGAGGACACAAAGGTTCACATGCTCACAGATAAACTCTGAAGAAACCAAGAATTTTAATCATGCAGGAGTGTCTCCTCAGTGGAGGAAATAAACTCCTGTTTTCCACCCAGAAAGCTAGGAGTGGATGTTGTTAATTACCCAGTGACCTTTGCAATCTGTAGAGGCAGACCTCACCCAAATCCCCCAGAACCTTTATCCTAGACTCTCCCTCACTAAACCTTTATGCTCTCAGTCAATAGAACCCATCCTTGAGGGAGATGTCATTTGTCCTTTATAGCCTCTGACTTCTATGCTATCTTCAGACCCCAGGCCTTTAAGCTATAGAACCCACCCTCATGGTCACATGCACTTTTGTGAGAGCCAAAGTTACATTTAAGTTTTAATTACTATGCCTTAGAGCCCCTTGCCCAAGGGCAGGTAGTTCCTGAAATGCTGGAGGCTATTGTTTATGGGAGACAACAAGCCACATGGTTTCACGCCCCTAAATGTCAGGAGGTTCACAGGCAGGAAATATGACAATGTATGCTTGCCCTGACTGGACCTGATGGGAAATATGTACGCCCCTGTAAACCCTGATTCAGGGCCATCTCCTGGAAACCTAGAGATGGACCTGGCCAGAGCCCATCTGCCTGGCCAGTGTTTAATTAAAGGTTGCTTCAAATGTGGTTTTCAAGTGTGGTCGTGGTCTATTCTCCATCACTGGGGTTAACCTTCTGTAAAGGAGTTCTATGTAGTCACACCTTAAACGATATTGTGCACCTGGGACTGGATGACTTGCCTGGAAACTTTCTTTTTCCAAATTGTGCTGTGTTTAAGTATTCTTATAATAAACCTCCTGGCATTAGACTCTAGAACAGCGGTTCACGACCCTGTCACTAACTGTAGGTCGTAACCCTGTTGGGGTCCAATGACCCTTTCATGGGGGTCGTCTCAGACCATCAGAAAACACAGTTATTTACATTACGAATTCATAGCAGTAGCAAAATTATTGTTATGAAGTAGCAACAATAATTCTGTGGTTGGGGGTTCCACACCATGAGGAACTGTGTTAAAGGGTTGAGTGTTAGGAAGGTGGAGAACCACTGCTCTAGGAGTTTGATCCAGAACAACTAAGCAGGTTAAACCAAGTTTTCATTCTCACCTCTTCACAGTTCGTTCCTACCAGCTGTGACATTTGCAGGGAAACCTCACCCCACTGTAAGGACTCTGTCCTTAATTACGTCATCAGCCTAAAAAGCGGGTGGGCCCTCTGTGCATCTCTCTCTTTCCTTTCCACTCCTTCCTTCCGTCTGTCCTCTCTCTCTTCTCTCTTCTCTCTCTCTCTCTCTCTCTCTCTCTCTCTCTCTCTCTCTCTCTCCCCCCCTCCTCTCTCTCCCTCCTCTCTCTCTCTATCCCTCTCTCTCCCTTTTTCTCTCCCCACCTCTCCAAATAAATAAAGCTCTAAAAAGGTAACCATGGCTGTGATTCTCCTCCAGCACTCTCCTTTATCGGCAACCAGCCACAAGCAGCACGCCGTTTAACCAACATTGGTGCGGTTCAGTCTCGGATACACCACCGAGCACCGAGGACTTGCTGTGACGGCTGCCACCTGCCGCCTTCTCCCCCATCCAGTGAGACCCTGAGACCGCGAGTGCGCATGCGTCCCTCACCTCTGCTGGACCCCTACACAGCTTCCACTACTGCTACGCCATGATTCTTCACAGTTCTCGCGGCTGTAGTCTGAGCTATATTCTTTGCGACGGATGCCCCAGGGGTTGTCCTCGGGCTGTACTAGCAACAGCAGGCACATTTTCGCTCCTGACAGAGGGTAAATGGTGTCTAGGGTTCAACAGTGGACCAACTGCAGTACAGTCGCAGCCCTCATGATCCCTTGACGTCGACAACTTGTGACTTGAGCTGATTCATGGATCTCTCTCCGCTCTTGGGGACGCCCGAGATTGTAGTCTGATCCTGGTTTGTTATTTTAATTTTTTATTTTTCTCTCGGCTGCAGCCATGAGACAAAGGGGCGGATACATTTGCCACCTACATTGGCAGATAGGGGCGGGCACAGCGTAAACCTGGCCACATAACAGCATTGCGGGAACTTCTGCCAGCGAACAGGCAAATAAGAGTTACTTTATCCCCAAGCTTTCGACTAAAGTTCTAAACCTTTCTCCTTCCCCACTTCTGCATCTGCCATGTGCAACCTTTTCTGTCTGACTTCCACCGGGCTCAAATGGGCAGGCTTGGGTGGTTTCTACGACTCGCCCTAACTCACTTTAACTCCACCCACTCATTCTCAAACTGCCTTGTGAAGCACAGATGGGTCTGGAAGCAGCTAGTTTCCATACAAATAAGTTTACAGTAGTCAGGATGGCTCTTAAGCCAAAAATCAGCTTATAGCCTCAGACAAGTCTTCCAAAAGGATCGGTTGATAGTCTGCCTACTGGCAGATCTTCCAAAAACTGTCCTTAAGCCACCAATCATCAGGAAAAAAAAAATCAGGACACAGAGTAAATTCTGTCTCTTGTTCCCCAGACCTCCCTGACTAAAACTTAAGCACCTGGAGAGCAAGGCTTCTGACCCCACAGGCAAAAGAGTCATCTGTGGCATTTAAGGTGTGTCAGGGAAGAGATAAAAGCCCGAAAACAAAATTGCCAAGTGCTGGCACTCGCTGACTCCCAAAAGCTGTTGGGTCCCTGTTTTAAGTGAGGAAAAGGCCACGGGCTAATGAATGTCCTGCCAGGCCATCAACAGCCTTGTTAAAAGTGCCACCTAGAAAGACAAAGAGTCAGCTGACTGCCCCCAGGCGCCAAGATGCATGGGTACATCAAGCTAAGACCTCCAGCAGACCTAGGCTTGGCTACAGACATGGCAGGGAACCCAGAACGCAGCAGGGAAGCCATCTGTTTTTTTCCTTCTGGACACCAGAGCCACTGACTCAGTCCTGGGAGCTTTGGGATGCCACCTCTCCTTTATTGTCGGGTACAGAGGACAGTCTTACCACCTCACCAGATTTAATTGCACTTTCAGAGTTACTTAATGAAAAAGATTTCCACCTAAAATACCAGTTCATTGTTTCACTCCAGATCCACTGCCTGTGTTTCTCACGTGCATACAGACAGGGCCCTGATCTTTGCCTTGTCCCTAATTCCAAAAAAAATAAATTCTCATGTACCACAAGCTTTTCTCTTCCCAGTTCCCTGTTCTAATTCACTGTTCGGCTAATGGTTCAGGCCCACCACAGAACCAGAGTCCAGAGATCATCAAGTAAGAAACTGTAACAGCTAAAGGTATTTACACCCATAGACCCAAAAGCGTCTGGGTGCTACAAAAGACTTTAATGTAAACATCTATTACTATGAGATGCTTCTAACAATTGATCACCTGTCTCCTGGATGCCAAACTAATAAAGGAAACAGATTTAAAATAATCTGTCTTGCCGGGCGTTGGTGGCGCACGCCTTTAATCCCAGCACTCGGGAGGCAGAGCCAGGCGGATCTCTGTGAGTTCGAGGCCAGCCTGGGCTACCAAGTGAGTTCCAGGAAAGATGCAAAGCTACACAGAGAAACCCTGTCTCGAAAAAACCAAAAAAAAAAAATCTGTCTCTGATAAAGCTTAACATGTTTCAAAATCCATAGGGGCAGGCCGGATCTACCTCAGATAATATCAACATAAAATAATAATGATTCTTTTCTCTCTAAGTTTATTTTCTGTGTCACCAGCATCTTGTCAAACAGAAAGTTCCCAGCCACAGTCTCCAGAGCAAACAGATGACAGACAGCATCCCACAATGCCTGTCTACCTTGGAAGACTCCCCCAAGAGCCAACCGATGTCCAGTTGTCAGCTGGAAGCATTTTTTGAGAGGAACGAAGCCCCTAGTCCCATCTACCTGCTTTTTTTTATAATAAGTGAAAGTCTGGGATGTAAGGATTATGTCCTTAATTACGTCATCAGCTTGCAACAGCGTCCCAGCCTAAAAAGCGGGTGGGCCCTCTGTGCATCTCTCTCTTTCCTTTCCACTCCTTCCTTCCATCTGTCCTCTCTCTCTCTCTCTCTCTCTCTCTCTCTCTCTCTCTCTCTCCCCCTCTCTCCCTCTCCCCCTCCCCCTTTCTCCCAATAAAGCTCTAAAAAGGTAACCATGGCTGTGATTCTTCCGATCAGCACTCTCCTCCACCGGCATGCCTGCGGTGGCCAGCCACGAGCAACACGTGGTTTAATCAACACCCACACCCACCCCATATACATAGCAAGTTCCAGAAGAGCCAAGACAGAGAGACCTTGCGGAAGGAAGGAAGGAAGGAAGGAAGGAAGGAAGGAAGGAAGGAAGGAAGAAAGAAAGAAAGAAAGAAAGAAAGAAAGAAAGAAAGAAAGAAAGAAAGAAAGAAAGAAAAGACATATAGAAAGAAAGGAAACAGAAAATCGGCAGCCTCTGCCCCGTAACTAGGAGTATAAAAGAATTTGCTGTATAGACTCTACTAGTGTCTTGAATGTGGAAGCAGTAACAGCCTTGGTGAAGTTGTTATGCCTACATCACAGGGACCCCCAAAAGACCATCACAGAGACCAAATCCCACATGTAAAAGCAAAGAGCCTTTTTTCAAGCTCTGGAGCTTGGTCCCTCTGTCTGTCCGACACAGCCGTGAGAGCAGAGAGCCCTGAGCTGAGGTGGGGCAGAGTTTTTATCATAGCAGAGGTTGGGGTGAGGGGATTTCCAGGGTCCAGGACCCTGATTGGCTGACAATTGTCTAGGGGTGTCTGTAAAACAAAAAATAGGTATGTGCTAGACTCAAGGACATCTGGCCACCTTATCTAATGGTTGGGATGTCTGGGATGTCAGGTACTTCCTCACCCCTGGGTGGATCCCTGGGTGGTATCAGCTTAAGGCTTTTCCTGGATCTGGGTGTTGCCTGCCAGTAAGCCTGTCACAGAAGCTGTGTCTAGGCCCCTAAGTCTGTCATGGCTGCTGTGTGGTCAAGCTATTTTGGGGCCCCTTCACAAGTTCAAAACCTGTACCCAGTAGAAAAGCTAATCTTTTACCTGTGGTCTTACCTGTAATTGTGACATTCTTGTCAGCATTGATATCCAGTCTCAGACAAAATGTAATGGAGCTGTCCGTCAGGATATGTACTCATATCCTAACCCTGTGTGGCACCATAACTATCACATCCTGTAACCAGTTATGCCCAGAAGTGTTGTTACTGACCATCCACTGGCCATGTACCTGTGTTTGATGCTGGCATGATCAATGACTCCCCATATATACACAAGCCACCTGTAGAACAGATGCACACCTCTGCCAGAGCACATTAACCCTTAGCAAAGCAGAAACATTGAGATGTAATATCTTAGCCATTAATGAAGGTTTCTATTACTGTGATAAACACCATGACCAAAAGCAACTTGGAGAGGAAAAGGTTTATTTCAGTTTACAGTTCCACATCACACTCCATCACTGAGGGAAGTCAGGGCAGAAACTCAAGGCAGGAACCAGGAGGCAGGAACTGATGCAGAGGCTATGGAAGATTGATGCTTAGTGCCTTGCAACCATTAATCAAGAAATTACCCCAAAGGCTTGCCCACAAGTCAATTTGGTTAGGGGCATTTTCTCAGTTGAGTTTCCCTCTTTCCAAATGACTCTAGCTTGTGTAAAATTGACACAAAACTAGCCAGCACACCAAGCTTGATGGCTTACACCCTATCACCCCAGACTTTGAGAGGTGGAGGCAGGAGGATTCCCATTAATTCAAGGCTAGCCTGAACTACTATGTGAGATCCAGTCTCAAAACAAACAAAAGAAGCCCTATAAAGAGATATGAGATCTAATGAACATGTAATTAAAAAATAAAGCAGTACACATGAACATATAACATCATGAGCCTTCATTTTTTTTGTTTATTTTTATTTTATGTATATACATGTTTGCCTGTGTGTGTGCAAATGCACCATGTGCATGCAGTGCCTAGGGAGGCCAGAAGAGGGTGCTGTGTAGATGTAACCAACCATCTTATTAAATAAGAGACACAGAGCCAATGTAAAGATAAAAGCCCAAGAGGTCAGAGCTAAGAGCCTTACCCGCCTGCTTCAGCTAGCCTCTTCCGCCAAGAAACCACTCTGAAAAAGGGGCTGTTTTTTTTTTTTTTTTTTTTTTTTTTTTTGTCTTATAAAGAGTTCTTGTTCTTCCTTCTCATTGGTTGTAAACCCAACCACATGACCGTCTCATCACTGCCTGTCTGTAGGTCACTCCAGGTCTTCTATGGTTGGTATTGAGATTAAAGGCGTGTGTCTCCAATGCTGGCTGTATCCTTGAACACACAGAGATCTACCTAGTTCTGCTTACCAAGTGCTGGGATTAAAGGCGTGCACCGCCACCGCCCTGGCTTTCACTATGGCTTGCTAATAGCTCTGACCCTTAGGCAACTTTATTTATTAACATGCAAATAAAATCACATTTCAGTACAAATAAAATACCACTATATTTCCCCTTTTCTATTTTAATAAAAAGAGAAAAAAAAGGAAAGTTGTAACTAATATAAGAAAAACTATAGCCGGGCGTTGGTGGCGCACGCCTTTAATCCCAGCACTCGGGAGGCAGAGGCAGGCGGATCTCTGTGAGTTTGAGGCCAGCCTGGGCTACCAAGTGAGCTCCAGGAAAGGCGCAAAGCTACACAGAGAAACCCTGTCTCGAAAAAAAAAAAAAAACAGAAAAACTATATACAAAAGTACAATAACTATATACAATATATACAAGTGATGAATACCTAAACAATGTCTAGTCCATTTGTATTTGACAAATTCAGAGAAAATAATTCCATTATCTATTCTATTTTGGTAAGTCCAAAATGTACCTAATTCCTTTCTATCCTAACTAATCTTCAACTATAACTAATTAATCTTCAGCTACAACTAATTAAACTTCGACTATAACTAACTAATCTTCAACTCCCTCAGAGACCCAAGAAGGAAATAATATTACCTAACAAAAATAAAAACAGGAAGTGCATGCAAGCAGCTTCCAAAAAACTTGTGAGTTGACAGAAACAGCCAGCTGCCTGGACAGTCACCTGAGGTTTCTCCGCAGTGTTGGGGCATCATCTTCAGCCTCTAGGCTTAGTGTATCTGACAGACTCATTTGTGAAGTAGGACGTACACAAGGTCAACAGTTCAACCTCACATTGGGTGAGAGCAGTCCATGTACCAGAAACACCTGAATTCCACTAGTGTCATGTCCTGATTCAGGATTTTAAATTCTGGAAATTGTTGATGGTTTTTGAATTCAACTTATCTGGGGTCAGAGACGGAACAGCCACAATATTAAACAGAGGTTAGGCAGTGGTAGCACATGCCTTTAATCCTAGTATTCCAGAGACAGAAATCCCTCTGGATGTCTGTGAGTTCAAGGCCACATTGGAAATGGCCAGGCATGGTGACCCACGCCTTTAATCCCAGAAAGCACGCCTTCAATCCCAGGGAGTGGTGGTAGAAAGCAGAAAGGTATATAAGGCGTGAGGACCAGAAACTAGAGGCATTTGGCCTGGAGAAGCATTTGGCCTGGTTAAGCATTCAGGCTTCTAGCAGCAGTTCAGCTGAGAGCCATTCGGATATGAGGACATAGAGGCTTCCAGTCTGAGGAAGCAAGACCAGCTGAGGATCCGGTGAGGTGAGATAGCTGTGGCTTGTTCTGGCTCTCTGATCTTCCAGTGTTCACCCCAATACTCGGCTCAGGTTTGATTTTGTTAATAAGACTCTTTAAGATTCATGCTACAGTGCTGCCTTGATCATGGTGTCTCTTCATAGAAAAGTAACTAAGATAGGAATATTGAAAAGTTTGAATGGCTACCATATTATAAGTTAAACACTGAGATACAGCATTACAATCATACCTAGGGTACAATGCTTTGATTGTTATAAACTCAGAATGTTTAAAGCTGATGTCTTTTGTAGTGATTTGAGTAAGAATGGCCCTCATAGGCTCATAGATTTGAATGCTCAGCTACAGAGAGTGACATTATTTGAAAGGACTGGGAAGTATAGTCTTGTTGGAAGACATGTGTCAGTGGGCGTAGGCTTTGTTTGAGGTTTCAAAAGCCTATGCTAAATCCAAAATCTCTCTCTTCCTGTTGCCTGTGAATCGGATGTAGAACCCTCAACTTCTCCAGCACCGTGTCTGCCTGCATGCTGCCATGCTTCTTGTCCTGCTGATAATGGACTAAACCTCCAAAACTGTGAGCAAGTCCTGATTAAATGCTTCCTTTTATAAGAGTTGCCATGGTTAGCTGGGCAGTGGTGGTGCACGCCTTTAATCACAGCACTCAAGAGGCAGAGCCAGGCGGATCTCTGTGAGTTCAAGGCCAGCCTGGTCTACAGAGTGAGATCCAGGACAGACTCCAAAGCTACAGAGAAACCCTGTCTCAGAAAAAAAAAAAAAAAAAAAGAGTTGCCATGGCCACGGTGTCTCTACCATGGCCATGGTGTCTCTGTACAGCAACAGAACACTGACTAAGACAGAAGTTGGTACCACTCTGGGGTATTGCTGTGACAGCCTGGCTGTGACACTTGTTGGAAGAATGCAGACTTTGGGACTTTGGATTAGGAAAGCAATTGAGCACATTAAGCAGGGCTTAATGAGCCATACTATGCCTGGAAGACAGTGCTGAGGGCTATTTGAACTGGGGTGACCCAAATCAAGAAGTTTCAGAGGGAAAAAAATATTAATAAGTGGCCTAGAGACCATTCTTATGATATTTTGGCAAAAAAAAAATGTAGCTGCTTTTTGCCTTTGTCCAAAAAAATTTGCCTGAGGCTAAATTGAAGAGTTGTGGATTATGGCCTTGGCAGAGGAGATTTCAAGACAGCCTAGTATTAACTGTGTCACTGGCAACAAGAGACCTGGTTACTAGTGGTCAGTCTTTTGTAGATGTGCAATGTAAAGGAGCAAGTTGGAAAAGAGAGATACAAAATGTACAATTTGAGGAGAAAAGGATCACCAGGAAGGGTAATGGAGCTAAGTCCAGTGCCCAAGGAGATTAAGAAAAGGAATAAAGGGAGCGGTGACCTCTGGGCAAGACCCCACCCAGCTAAGCTTCCAACTTGTGTAAAGGAGCTATAGAAAAGCTTACACAGTGAAAGAAACCATCAATAACAAAAAGGTGAAATTGATGTAATTGAATGAGAGGGCCATGTTCCAGCCCCAGCAAGCAGCAGAACTTGGCAGCTTCAGCCATGTGGTTCTGGCTTTAGAGTCAAGGATAGAAGAAAGGGGTTATGGAATATCCCTCCACAACTATGGAAAGCTACTGAGGCCAAGCATGTGCCTGGGGTGTCCCTGTGTGGAGGCTGAGAGAGGCCATTATGTGAAGCTGTGAAGGTGAAGCCTGGATTGCCTTGGAGACCCCAAAATGTTGAAGCTACCAGAGCTGTGGGATTCCTGCCAACAAGAGCTGGTAACAGGGAGTGGAACCAGCCCAAGAGAGAGAAGTGTGTTGCAGTCAACAAAGCTGAAAGGAGTTGGAGATCTGAAGACCTTGACATCAGACCTGAGATGTAGAGTTTGGAGTTTGCCCTGCTGACAGTTCAGAGGTTCAGTCTATTATCAGCATGGCAGGAAGCATGGCGGCATGCAGGCAGACACGGTGCTGGAGAAGGAGCTGAGAGTTCCATTCTTGCTTTGGTCCAGTATTTCCTCACTGGGCTCCCTTTCCTCCCTTTTGGAATGGTAATGTACATTCTGTGCCATTGTATGTCAGAAATGTGCCATCTGCAACAGGGCCCAGACCTGAGTAGCCCCCAGACCTTAGCACAACTGACCCCATGGTGGAGGTGCCATTCAGGCTGCAAAACTCAGCACATGGACAGCACCACCTGTCAAAAACAAAACACCTCAATGAAATGAAACATCACAGTCCACAATTCTGGGAAAGTCTTAACGTACTAACCTTGGATTCTGGCTTCTGTAGTTCCTCTTCTGGCTAATTGTTCTTGTTAACGGAAGCATGTCAACCTAGAACATGGTTTTTGTGCTTAAAAGCTCACCCTGAGAAAATCCCGAACACTCAGCGTAGTCACGTTATAGATAGACAATAAAGACTTTCTATTGGCTTAAACCCATGTCCAAGCAGTCTTCTCTGGTAAATTCCCCACAACATGAACAGCTTTTTTAATTTGATTTTACAGGGGGCTATAGCTAAGAGATTGCCTTGATTCTCACAAGAGACTTTGAACTTGGACTTTTAAACAGTGTTGAGGCTGTTACATAGAGTATGGGGACTTTTGAAGTTGGATTCAATGTATTTTTGCACTATGATATGTTGCTAGAGTTTTCCTACCGGGCCCACAGTCAGAACAAATCTCTCTCACCTGCCAGTCCCACAGCCGCTCAGCCCCAACCAAGTAAACACAGAGACTTATATTGCTTACAAACTGTATGGCCGTGGCAGGCTTCTTGCTAACTGTTCTTACATCTTAAATTAATCCATTTCTATAAATCTATACCTTGCCACATGGCTTGTGGCTTACCGGCATCTTCACATGCTGTTTGTCATGGTGGCGGCTGGCAGTGTCTCCTCAGCCTTCCACTTCCCAGAATTCTCTCCTCCTTGTCCCGCCTATACTTCTTCCTGCCTGACCACTGGCCAATCAGTGTTTTATTCATTGACCAATAAGCAACATGTTTGACATACAGACCATCCCACAGCACTTCCCCTTTTCTTTTTTTTCAAAAAGGAAGATTTTAACATTAACATAGTAAAATTACATATAATTTGGGAATTTGGGCGTAGCTTCTCTTACTACTTCCTGCTGGAGGGGGGCGCTGTATCTTATGGGGACACAAAGAAAATTTTAGGATTATGGAGTAGTCCATGAGGCTGTATTGTCTGAGCCAGTTGCCTTCAAACCATTCTGGATGTTGGATCATCTGGGCCATGGTGTCATTGGAGACCTTTCAGGGGGTCTTGGCTGGTCAAACCTGATGTATCTTAATCTGGAACAAATCCATAGCCTCTGGCTTTCTGTGGAAACAAAAGCAGAGCTTCCTTTCCAAAGCAACATATCCTTACATCCAAATTTTGAAGTCAAGGTACCTTTAAAATATACATTTTGGCCTAACTCAACAGCTTTTGCAATCAAATGTTTTTCTTCAGTTACGAATATCAAAGAGAACATAATCCAGATTCTCTGTGTGGTAGCCATCTTTACGTGGCTTATTTTTTATATTACCTTGAGCCTATTGCTTTAAACTGCAGCGTTCTGAGACTGAAACGGCACTATGGCTGCTGGCTCCGCCCACCTCAGCTTCCCAACATGGCGGTGATACGTTTACCACCAGCTCTGGGAGCCTTCGTGGGTCTATGCTTCTATCAGAGCAGCGTGTAGCCCAGAAACCTCTTTTTTTGTTTTGTACTAGCAAAGGCTAAATCCATCACACAGTTTAATGTGCCACTGGCAGACGCCTCATTCCCGCCATACTGCAGGTCGAGCGCACACGCCAGGAACCCGCCATAGTGACTCAAACACGCAGGCTGCCACTAACTTGAAAGAGACAACTAGGAACTGTTTTTAGCTCCGTTTTAGTATCTTTTTTCTCAGGTTTTAGGTGGAAACTCTTGCCCCACGTTGGGCGCCATTTGTTGCTAGAGTTTTCCTACCGGGCCCACAGTCAGAACAAATCTCTCTCAATGATATGGCCATAAACCTATGGTAGTGGTCTGAATAGAAATGACCAATACGGGCTCATAGATTTGAATGCCTGGTCACCAGGGAGCAGCACTATTTGAAAGGATTAGGAAGTGTGGCCTTGTTGGGGGATGTGTGTCAATGGGGGTAGGTTTTGAGGTTTCAGAAGCCCATGCCAAGCCTAGAATTTCTTTCTTCCTGCTGCCTGAAGATCCAGAGGTAGAACTCTCAGATCTTTCCCAGCACCATGTCTGCCGTGCTCCCCACCATGATAATGAACTAAACCTCTGAAACTGTAAGCAAACCCCAGTGAAATGCTCTCTTTTATGAGTTGCTGTGGTCATGGTGTCTATTCATAGCAAAAGAACACCAACCAAAATTATGTCAACAGTGTTGCCATGAATGAAAAGATCTTACCTCACTCATACTCAGGCATTGTCTGGTAAGGACTTGCCTCAAGTCTGGCCTGGGAAAATTCCAGAACTGTGGATTGACACACATGGACACTGTCATTGAGACAAGCCAGGGGAGCTCAACATGTGCTGTTCATTTAGACTCCAGGCTTAATGTTGCACTCCTGTTATCCCAGCAGGAGGAAGAGGAGATGTTCAAGGTCATCCTTTGCTACCCCGTGAGTTTGAGGCCAGGCTAGGTTACGGGAAACTCTGGCTCTATTTTAAAAAGAGAGACTGGGGGCCGGGCAGTGGTGGCGCACGCCTTTAATCCCAGCACTCAGGAGGCAGAGCCAGGCGGATCTCTGTGAGTTCGAGGCCAGCCTGGGCTACCAAGTGAGCTCCAGGAAAGGTGCAAAGCTACACAGAGAAACCCTGTCTCGAAAAACCAAAAAAAAAAAAAAAAGAGAGAGAGAGACTGGTTGGTGTAACCTGTGTTAGTATTCTGACCCACCCCTTGGAGACCTGCCCAGCATCCTGAAGTCATCTTACATTAGTTAAAGCCCCCTCAAGAGGAAAAAAAAACCTCCTGCCTTCCTCCCTCTCTCCAGAGGTAGCACACACCTTTCTCTGTCTCCTCCTTCCCCCTTCCCTCCATTCCCTCTATCCTCCCCCACAAAATAAACTTGCCATGTGGACACTTTCCACTGTCTGCCTTGGCCGCGTGGTATGTCTCACCACTGCAGGGCACCTAGGTACAAAACCCACCAAGGCCTCATGTGCACCGGTTCATTACAACCTGACCAGTACAATTTGGTCCCATCTAAAAAAGATGGGCTGGGCAGGGTGGTGCACAACTTTAATCCCAGCACTCAGGAGATAGAGGCAGGTAGAGGTCTGTGAATTCAAGATCAGTTTGGTCTACATCACAAGTTCCAGGCCACCCAGGGCTACATCATGACAGAGACCATTCTTAAAGCAAAACAAAATCAGAAACACAAACACTAAATGTTGTTCTTATTACCAGCACTTACATTTGGATCCTACTTACTTAAACTATAAAGCCTCTAGACTGTGTTGTAAAAAAAACAATGTGATTGCTCTTGCTGTGACCCACCAGCTCTCGCTCTCGGGAATCAGGAAGTGGACTGGGAAAAGCCCTGTCCTGTGCTGTCACCCCATATTGCATAGACCAGTTGCTTTCAGGTTGGCCTTGCCCTAGGGGACTCCATTTTTATATGACATCAGAGAGCTCCATTGTGAGTGCAGATTCAGAGGCAGAGTGACTCCACATGTCTTTTGTGCTACTAAACAACTGCTGTCTGCCTAGAACAGATGGAGGCACAGACAGGAGGCATCTTGAGGACAGACTAATGAACAACTTTTTCTGCAAATAAGATATTACCAGCTATGAACTTGTCAACGAACACAGAGGTGTAGCAAATCCACATCAGAACAAAACATCACAAACTTACTCAACACACTTTGATCACATAAAATGAGGTGCTGCAGCATCCATCAGCCACTGGTACAGGACCACAGGATCCTCAGAGACAGACTGACAAACCCGTGACTCTGTCACTCGGCGCAGCATTCACACATGTGCCATTTGTTTGGATCCGGTGAACCTGGAGCCCAGACAGTCAACCTGTCCTGTGATCTGAGATCCTCATGCCTGAAGAGCACTGATTGGGTTACAGCGACTCTCTTTAGCTCTGTCAGCTCTCCTGCCTTGCTTTCACATGGCGCCTCTGAGCCTTTAGGCCCCTTTAACTCTTTCTCAGCGTTCTGTAACCTATATATCATTGTATGATGTGAAATGTGTGACCTGAGATTTGATACCAGTAGTTAAGACCGCAATAAAAAGCTGGGTGATGGTGTACACGCCTTTAATCCCAGCACCGGGAGACAGAAGCAGGTGGGTCTCTGAGTTCAAGGCCAGCCTGGTCTACAGAGTGAGTTATAGGACAGCCAGGGCTACACAGAGAAACCCTGTCTCAAAAAAAAAAATCAATCAAACAAAAACAGCAAGAGCAAAACTAAACAAAACATGAAAACAGTCCTGGTGCCTCAATCAAACAAAAACAGCAAGAGCAAAACTAAACAAAACATGAAAACAGTCCTGGTGGCTCATACCTGTAATCGCAATATTTGAAAGGCTGAGGCAGGAGGATTGCTCAGTATTCAAGGCCATCCTGGGCTATGTGTGAGTTTCAGGCCAGCTTGACCTCCAGAGTGAGACTTGGTCTCAAAACAACAAATTGGAATAAAAGAATCTACTATGAAGCCAG
>CABHPR010152014.1:12400-33547 GCA_902168415.1 Peromyscus melanophrys | reverse complement strand
CACACACACACACACACACACACACACACACACACACTGTGGGGAGGGAGAAAAGGAACGTCAAATCGCCAGATGGTGATAAAAAGGAAGCAAGATGGGGAAACTGTGGTTGGAGCTTCTACAAACAGGGACCAGGGGTGGCATCTCTGCTGAAGGACGTGGATACCCCAGAGAAGGGAAGTCCAGGTAACAGGAATGGCTAGTGCAAAAGCCCTGGGGTAAGAATGTGCCCTGAGGTCACTGAGGCCAAGACAAATGAATGGAGGGGAGGGCTGGGGACTGGAGCTTGGCCAGCCAGTGGCGCTGACGCCCAGGCCTCTGTGTCCCATCCACAGCCCTGCTCCTGGACATCATGACAGTGGCTGGAGTACAGAAGCTCATCAAGCGCCGCGGCCCATACGAGACGAGCCCTGGACTCTTGGACTACCTCACTATGGACATCTACGCCTTCCCTGCTGGCCATGCCAGCCGTGCTGCCATGGTGTCCAAGTTCTTCCTGAGTCACCTGGTGCTGGCGGTGCCCTTGCGTGTGCTGCTGGTGCTCTGGGCCTTCTGCGTGGGCCTGTCACGGGTGATGATCGGACGCCACCACATCACAGACGTCATCTCAGGCTTCATCATTGGCTACTTCCAGTTCCGCCTGGTGGAGCTCGTGTGGATGTCCTCCAACACCTGCCAGATGCTTATCTCTGCCTGGTGAACCAGCACCCAGCGCCCATCCGGGCTCTAGGCAGAGCTGGTCCCAGAGAGGTGGCTAGAAGCAGGTCACCGGGGAAGGACTGACTCCACTTCCCCATCTGATTGGAGGCTGACTTGTTAGTACTGTGGGGCTTCCTGTCCTTTTCGCTTAGACTCTGAGGCAGCCAGGACGACTCACATGGGCTGTCGTGCTTAGCCTCTATTCTTAGTCTGAAGACAATAGATGAGAACAAGATGGCCACAGGAAGGGCAGAGTCTTGTCCCTTCATCACCATGACAGCAGCTGTACTGTGCTACACCACAGCACAAAGCACAGTGAAATGTTCCCACCTCTCAGCCATCATAGGTGCCAGTCCACCAGTGATCACTGACAGCTTCCGGTGCCTGGGGGCCCCAGCCTGCAAGATACTTCTGGGGGAAAGGCTCTTGTGGTCCAGTGCACTTCAGGAAGTACTGCACGCTTCCCCTACAGTAGATGTTCACAAGGGCACAGATTATTTGTAAAGGCACTGATGTGTCCTATAGAAAAACCAGCTGTTCAAGTTGTGTTTAACTCAGCGTTTCCTACATTTATTTGACCATAGAAGTCGTTTCTCCAGGAATAGCTATTAACCCACCAAGAACCTAGTGAGTTTGGGAAGCTACTGTCCAGGAGCCAAAGGGCCTGGGCCATAAGCTGGCCTCTCTCACAGCACCCAGCCCTGAAGCCTGGGGAGAGCAGGTGCCCGTGCCAAGACCTACAGAAGACTCCTGCCATGGTCTCTGGGCAATGGCGCAGCTTTGGCCCCCAGGGGCCGGACTCTGTGTGACCTAATAGGTCGTTTCCAAGTCAGCCACTTACGGATGCGCATTTCATGTGACAATACAGTGATATGCAAAGGGCCATTGTCCTATGTGGTTTTTTTTGTTTTGTTTTGTTTTGTTTTTTTAGTTTTTCTAGACAGGGTTTCTCTGTGTAGTTTTGGAGCCTGTCCTGGATCTTACTCTGTAGCCCAGGCTGGCCACGAACTCACAGAGATCCGCCTGGCTCTGCCTCCCGAGTACTGGGATTAAAGGCGTGCGCCACCACGGCCCGGCTTGTCCTGTGTGGTTTTTAATGTGTGGGATACAGTGGCATTCCCTGGTGGGAATAGCGGTTTTCTCATCCCATACATGCCTGTGCCAGGTCAGGGGACCAAGAGGGCAAAGGTCCCAAATAAGGGCAGCCTGAGCTGCTCCTGGACTAGTCCGGCTGCAGTGTCTCCTGCAGGTCACCTCTGGGGCTGGTCACAGGCACTGCCCCTCTGCCTGAGGCAGGGCTGGGGACTTCTTTAGTGGTGCAGAAGTCTGACGTCCCCTTCCTCCAGCCTCCAGTCCTCCCAGGGCTCCTCCCTCAGTCCCAAAGGCTAGATTCCTGTCCCCTGGAAATGGACTGGTGACCTACCAGCTGCTATGAGGGAGGGCGAGGTGTCGGTCAGGGCACGGGTGCCAGGGTGAAGTTCCCAGAAGTCGAAATCTACATGCAGATGGAGGGAATGTGAACGTGAGCCGGGATGGAGGGACGAATGTAAGGCAAGGCACACAGGATGGAGACCAAGCCTGGCCTTCCACAAGCCAGCTCAGGGGCTGGGGTGAGCACTCATCCTGCTCATACACCTCTAAAGTGGGTAAGTGATGCCCACTCAGCAGATGAGAACACCAGAGTCCCAAGTGGGCAGCAGCTTGCCCAATATGGCTAGCGAGGTACATGGGTGGGAGCCAGCTGCCTCTGCATGTGGAGATGGCTGCCCAGCCTTGATTCCCCTTGGCATCAGCCACATCTCTCTATGCCTCTGCCATCTCCCATGATCCTCTTCTCAGGCCTATATATGTTCTTGTCACCCCAGTTCTCTCATCTTAGAATAAACCATGTTGTCTCAGCCCCTCCTCCAATGTGGCCTCACCTATTTTTTTTTTTTTTTTTTTGAGACAGGGTCTCACTGTACAACCCTGGCTGACCTGGAACTCAATATGTACACCAGAAAGGCCTTGAACTCACAGAGATCTGCCTGCCTCTGCCTCCCATGTGCTAGGTTCAAAGGTGTATGCCACCACCAGCCCTAAATACTTTTTCTTTTCTTTTTCTTTGAGACCAGGTAGCCCAGGCTGAGTTTCAGGTCAGCCTGTAGCAGACGGTGACTTTGAATTTCTGATATTCCTCCTCTACCTCCCAAGTTCTGGGATGAAAGGCATGAGCCACCACACCCAACTTACTCAGTGCTGGGGATGGAACCAGGCTTTCTGCAGGCCAGGAAAGCTCTCTGCTAGCAGGGCCGCATCCCAGCTCCCTAAACATACGTATTTGGGGATGGGAGAGATGATTTAGTAGTTAACAGTACTTGCTATTCTGCCAGAGAACCCAGGTGTGATTCCCAGTACCTCACATGGTGGCTCACAACCATCTGTAACTCCATTTCCAGGAGATCCAACGCCCTCTTCTGGCCTCTGCAGGCCCCAGGGACGCACATGGTGCACAGACATAAATGCAGGCAAGACACTAATACAATAAAATAATAAAATAAAATAAAACATACATGTTAGCACACACACACACACACACACACACACACACACACACACACACACACCAAAAAAAAAAAAAACAAAAACCCTCATTTCCAAAATGGGTTATAAACCATAGGTACCAGAGTCGGGACTTTAAAGCGTTGGGGGAGGGGTATTAAACCTCTTATTCCCAGGATCCTTCAAGAGAGGGAAGGGACTTCCTCTGTCCAGCCCGCATGGCACTGCTCCATCTGAGAAGCAGCTAGGGCAGAGGGGAATGGGAGTGGGCTCAGTGTCTGCCAGCTTGCCCTCCAGCTAGGACAAGGACACCACCTTCCATGTGCTGTCGGTATGCCTGTGGCTCAAGGCCCCACCTGCCCTCCCAAGGTCACCACCTGCCCATCTGAGGGTCCCTTTTCCGTGTGGAGCCTCCATGTCTCCAGCTGCACTAGGGTGCAGAAGGTCATGATGACACTCGGAAGAGGCAGGTACCAGCAGTGCCATCATGGTAAAAACCCCTCCTCCAACCTTGAATCCCGGCTGACTTCGGCATCTTTAAAATACCTTCTGCACATTCCCACGGGTACTGGAAGTGCCTGGCAGGGTGCTGAGCAGAAGGGGTGAGGGCGTCTTCCTCCATCCTCGCCCCCACCTTCCAGGATCAGCATCCACAGCAAAGCCTGACCCAGGAATGGGTGGGGGATGGGCTTCTGCCTACCTACAGGACCACATCCTGGAAGGACATGGCCCTGGGAAGCTACCACTAAAGGGCTGTGGAGGTATGTCAGAGTCTTTAAAAGAGTGAAGACGTCAGGAGGGCAAATGGGTACCAAAGTGCCTGATGGGAAGGAAGAAGTCTGGAGAGGCAGATGGGAATGTTGACAGCCACTGCCTAGAGCAACATCCTGTGTGGTAGCAGCAGCAGCTGGAGCTGGCGTCCCCACCTGAGCCTTGGTGTCCTCATCAGTTGGAGAGCGAAGGCATTTGTCCCTTTGGGCTGTTGAGTAGTTCAGGGGTGCCCTCCACATGGGAGCTTGGCACAGTCTGGGTTCAGTGTCCATCATGGAGGCTAACCTGGCCGCCTCTGGACTTGGTTCCTCTGACACTCTCCTGTCTCTGGAAGTGGCTAGCCCAGTGGCTGGCACACAGGACAGATTCTCAGGGGGGACAGAAGAGAGGGACGAAGAAGAGGCTGCTATCCCTTCTGGACCTGCTTATCTACTGTGCTCCTGGAGAGAGCCTGGCTGAGGTAGGCAAGGGGCAGGTGCTTGATTACAGCTGTAGACCCTAAGTCAGGGACGGAGACAGAAAGTGTGTGTGCACTCGGAATGGTGAACACACCCAAGGAGGAGGAGTCTCCTGCCTTCTGATTTTGCAGAGTTAGATGTCAAATCTAAGGCTTCCCACAAGCTAGACAAGCTCTCTACGACCGTGTTACATCCATTTTTACTTATTTTAAGACAAAGTCTGCTGAGTTGTCCAAGGTGGCCTGGAAGTCTCCCTGTAGCCCAGGTTGTCCTTGTCCTTGCAATCCTCCTGCCTCAGTCTTCCAAGTGCTGCAGTGGCTGGCATATGTCACTACATCTGGCTTTAGAAGTGGAAATCCCACCGCATCACAGTCCTCTGAGCTCATGCTTGACCTGACCTCCTGGATTCCATCCTGACTGTACACGAAGTATGCTGGTAACAAGGTGGGACAGTCTTGCCATAGCTCCCAGAAGACTCTGTAAACATGACAGCTCCTCTACCCTTCTTCATTCCCACCCGTCCCCCTGCCATGGTCCCATAGACCCATGAGTGTCTCTGCACACAAAGCCTGGGGATGGCCCTGACTTGGGCTATGCCCTCCTGCCTCCCGCTATCTTCTTTCTCATCCCACCCAGCATCACCTGTCTGATACCCCCACTGCCAGGCTGCAATGACTACATCACAGAATGTAAAACGGGAGCCCAGAGTCCACCAACACGAAATTTGAGGCAGGTGTGGGACTTTCGCATGTCATTTGGCTCCTGAGCAGATCTGTGAAGGTCTGATGAACCCTGATAACAAATAGGAAACAGGACTGGGCTGAGGCTCAGTGGGTAGAGAGCTTGCCTGGCACACACAAAGCCTGGGTTCGATCCGCAGCACTGTAAAAGCTGCACACGGTGGCAACAGTCCCGGCACTGGGGAGAGGGAGGCAGGGAGTCACCTGGAACGCTCAGGTATGACAGACCCTAAGGACACTGATCCCTCTGGGCCTCACCAGGTCACTATTACAGACCGAGACAGAGTAGCAGCTTGGGCCCAATCCCAAGAGTAGCAGCAATCCCACCATGGGAAACATGGCCCTGGACATACGCCCAGAATCGAGGCAGATGTCGGGCCTTTGAGTTCTGGTTCCAAGACATGGTGCGGTCCACTCAAAATCATGACTCCCAATGCCCACCATAACTTAATCCCAGAACCTATAACTACATCATGTCATATAGAACTCTAGAAGGAGAATTTATGTCCCCCACAATTTCATGTGTCGGAATCCCTCCCCAGTGGGGCAACATTAGGAGGAGATCTCAGGAAAGTCATGGTGTCAAGAGGGCAGAGCCCCTATAAACAGACCCCAGAGAGGAAGGTCGCCATCTGCAACCCAGCCCAGGACCCTCCCTCACCAGCCCCTGAGCGCTGAACTCGGCTTGCAAATGCGAGGAGGATGTTTCTGCTGTCTGTAAGCTCCTCCACCCCGGTGTTCTGCTGCAGAAAGGCACGGAGGATGCCGACAGCAGGTGGAACAAGGCTGCGAGCAGCTGACTAACGGGAGACATCGCTGGAAGCCCACAGATCACAAGGCTCCTTGACGTGGAAGAGGGCACAGAGGAGAGGCTGGAGTGCCCGGATATGAGAAAGGTGGCACTTGATGGCCTGAGGTGCAGGAGGAGTCATAAACCACAGACCGTGAAGACGTCTTGGAGCTGGGAAGGAGGGTGGCTGACGGCTTCCATCTAGCCCAGAAAGACTGGGGTGAACTTCTGTCCCACAGAGTGGCAGGGCAGATGTGTGTGACTTTAAGCCACTAAGCTTGTGGCAGTCTGTTATATGGCCACAGGAAACAGACGGGGACACCTCAGGGCTCCTTCCTCCCCAGCTGCTGAAGAGATCACCAGCTTCCATGTCATTTTCCCCAAATAACCAACAACGAGGAAACCAGGAAATCTCTAGAATCATGCAGTCCAGGGCCCCATTTCACAGGCAGGGAAAGTGAGATCCAGAGCTGTTGAGGTTACCTCATGCCACCAGACCTCCAGAGTCTGTCCCTCCCTGCCACCCTCCTGGCTCCATGACTCTGGGTCATGAGATAACAAAAGGGCTGAGCTGCAGAGATGCAGCCTCACTCCCTGCTTTCATACTGGGGCCAGGACTTACGATATCACCCCTGAGTTCTGGGCTCTGAGATACCATCTAATCTTCAGTAAAGTTCGAATTTGTCCATGTGAAGAACAGAGAGCTGGAGGCCCCTGGGCACACAGCATGATGGAGGTGGTGTGGCTGGGAGAAAATCCCTCAAGAGTCTAAGGGTTGACTGGCATGCTGGAGTCCTGACCTGAGGGGCTCAGAATGTGAATGTGTTTCAAAAGAGATGACCAAGTGATCTTTATCCAAACTGATGAAGTGTACTTAGAGGGAGTTAAAACAGACATCGGCACACTTCAGTGACAACAGGACACTGAGGAGGCTGAGACAGGAGGATCAGGAAGTTCCAGCCTGGGCTATACAGCAAGACCTTGTCTCAAAAAACCAAAAGCTGACACCTTTAATCCCAGCACTCAGGAGGAAGGGGCAGATGAATCTCTGTGAGTTCGAGTCCAGCCTGGTCTACAGAGCAAGTTACAGGACAGCCAGGGCTATTACACAGAGAAACCCTGTCTCAAAACAAAACAGAAAAGCAGAACTGGAGAGATAGCTCAGGAAATAAGGAGTTTGCCATGCAAGACTAAGGACCTGCCTTATAGCCCCAGAACTCATAAAAATAATACCTAGGCGTGGTGAGTGCTTATACATCCCAGAGTGCCAAGGGAGCAGACACAAGCTATCCCATCCCTTGTCTAGTCTAATTGGGAAGCCCCAGGTACCACAGAGAGACTCTGACTTTAATGAAAAAGAAAGAAAGTGAACAGCCCTGAGGAACGACACTGGAGGTTGACCTCTGGCACACACACACACACACACACACACACACACACACACACATACACACACACACACGTGCACGCACACATGCACACATACCTGCCACACACACAGATCCCTCTCACACACACATATACATGAAAAGAAAAAAAAAAAAAAGAAAGAAAGAAAAAAAAAGACAGAGACAAAGAGAGCCACCATGTGAAGACAGAGGATGAAGGTGGGCCCCTGCGAGCCAAAGACTGAATGAAGCCTCAGGAGGACCCAAGACCAACAGAAATGCCGTAGGAAGTGGGAGTGGAGGATTCAGAAGGGGCAAGGGAGGGGAGCAGCGGGAACCACCCCCCAACCTCGGGATCCATTGCCATCTGGCTCAGCAAGGACTGAACATCTGGCCAGTGTTTGGACACAGGCATTTATGTAACCTGTGTGTGCTCATGCTCGTGGCCCTCACTAGCCTGAACCACAGACATCACTGGTTTTCCTCCATCTGACTCTTCCATGCTTGGGAGAAAGAGATCCCAGTCAGGGGCCAGGATGGGGCTGAGCTGACACCACACTAAGGTAACTAACAGAGGGAAAAACTCAGCAGGTCCGGTCACCCTCATGCCTGCCCCCCAACTCCTGCACACACCCAAGCACACGGGGCATGGCTGAGGGCCTCATGTTTCTCTTATGTAAACTTACACGCAGGGGTCCCAGTCTGCATATTCTACACAGTGTCTAGCTCTCCTATGTCTAGCTCTTCTGTGTTTGAGCACACATGCATATAGGTGTGAACGTGAGCACGCATGCTCATGCTTACAGAGAAATACACACATACATGCACATCACACAAACACACACTGGAAAACCCTTAAGCCTCTCTCCTGTGCACATGTACCCCTGTACACGTGTGTCTTTAAAGCCATACACATTTACACATTTACACTGTTGTGCTAGTGTGTACATTCACAGTTGCACATGTTCTTGCACAGGTTTACATCCATTCGTAACTGCTTGCCAGAGTTAGCAATAAAAAACCAGCCTGTAAAGTGGGGAGCGTACACTAATCTAAAGTTCAGTTTCAACTCAGTATCCTGTTTTTATCTGAGACAGGGTTTCATGTAGCCCAGGCCTCTAGCTTCCTGTGTGGCCAAAAGTGACCTTGAATTTCTGATCCTCCTACCTCTCGGTCCGGAGAGCTGGGATGTAGGTATGTGTCTCCTCGACTGGTTTATGCTGTGCTAGGAATTGAACCCAGGGCCTCATGCATGCCAGGTGAGCACTCTACCAATTGAACTGTATCCTAAACTCAAGTGCCCTGTACTTTATCTGACAATGCTCACATATACATATCACACACATTGCAAGTCCTAAAGCCACCAGGGTCACCAGGCCCAGCTGTTTTGCCAGGAGAATTTCAAAGTCTGGTCAGTGGTTCACAGCTGCTCCCCGGCCCACAAAACCCCAGGCACCCAGTTATGGTACTTCCCCTCCCCTCCCCCCACCCCCAAGACAGGGTTTCTCTGTGTAGCCCTGGCTGTGCTGGAACTCACTCTGTAGACCAGGCTGGCCTCAAACTCACAGAGATCCACCTGCCTCTGCCTCCCAAATGCTGGGATTAAAGGTGTGTGCCCCCCCTGCCTGGCCAGTTCTGGCTTTTAATAATCTGGCCGCAAAGCTGGCAAGATATTTCAGTGGGTAAAAGCACTTGTCACCAAGCCTGATGACCTGAGTTCGATCCCCAGGCCTCCCTCACATGGTAGAAGAACAGAGCCAGCTCCTGCAAATTGTCCTCTGACCCCCACATGCATGCTATGGTATGTTTGAAAATACCTGTACACTAACTAACTAAATAGACAAGCAAATAAATGTAATTTTTGTAATCTTTACCAAAAGGAAAGAAAGATGGGCATGGTAGTGCATGCCTTTAATCCCAGCACTAGAGAAGCAGAAGCAGAAAAATCTCTGAGTTCAGGACTAGCCTGGTCTACATACATGCATAGTGAGTTCCAGGCCAGCCAGAGCTACATGGTAAGACAGTCTCAGAGAGAGAGAGAGAGAGAGAGAGAGAGAGAGAGAGAGAGAGAGAGAAAATGGAAAGAAAGAAACCTGGCCCCAGGATGAGGCTTGCTGGTGGGAAAGGAATGGTCTTCCGGGGAAGCGCTGTGGAGCCCAGAGAACATCCCTCCCACCAGCAGCCCAGCTGTGCAGTCTGGCAGAGGCCGGGCCCCCTCCCCCAAGCCCTCCCCAGGAACCAGGCCTGGAAGAGGGGAGTTGATCTGGGACTCATGGGAGAAGCATCCAGAGTCTCAAGTCACCTCAGTAGCTGCTCCTTCAGGCTTTGCTTCTGCTATGCACATGAGGGCAGTGTGTGTGTAGAATCTCTGCCCCACAGCACTGACCTCTTCCACCCAGGAGGGGAGGCAGAGGCATGACTGTGAGCAGGGTCCTGGGGCACCCCAAACTTCCAGTCAGGGAGTTCCGGTGGGGAGGGCTCTGGCCTGCCCCTCCAGAATGACCTGGGTCATCTCCTCTCCCTCTCCTAGAAGAAAGGAATTCTATCAGCTCTGTGCCCTGGGTCTGCAGATGTGCAGTGAGTCTCTTGAGAGCCTCGGCAGGAACAGGGAGAATTTCCTTAAGAAATGACGTGATCATTGGATTATTAGTATGTGTTTTGGTTATGCACAAATTCTTTTTCCACTATAAAAAATAGAATCTACTCAGGAACACCAAAGGCAAAAAATATTTTGGTCAATCCTTTCCAATGTTTTTTTTTTTTTTTTTCTGAATTTGTAAAAGTGTAGGCAATTTTTTGAACAACAACAAAAACTGAGGAGTTTTGTTGTCTACTTTTCCTTCCTAATAATCTGAAATGATTCCTTTACCAACAACTATGCTTTGACTTGTGGTAGCCTGGTTGGGGTCTTGTCTAGGCATCTTCTGTTTGTGATTTTTGTGGTCATTTAAATTTTAGTGTGTGAATGTTTTGCCTGTAAGTATTGTTTTTGGTTTGGTTTGGGTTTTTAAACAGGGTTTTGCTGTATTGCCCTGGCTGTCCTGGAACTCACTCTGTAGGCTAGGCTGGCCTTGAACTTACAGAGATCTGCCTGCTTCTGCCTCCCAAGTGCAGAAGTGTGAGCCACCACCACCTGGTGCCTGCATGTTTTGTTAATGGGAGGAGAAAAGCCACCAACCCAAATCATTGTAGCCAAATTAATTAAAGCAAGCAACTAATTAAAACAAGCTTTTTTTATTCATATACACAGGCTGCCTCCCCCTAAGGCAGGGTTAGAGAGGTCAGCACTGGATATGAGAAAGACAAGGATTTTATAGCTCAAGGGTAGGGGGTTTCCAAATGGGGGATTTGCTAGGCAAAATAGGCAAGGTTACAGGAGCAGAACATCATAACAAGTTGTTCCTAATGATCTCCTGAAACAGAGACATGGTTGCAAGGTGGTCGGTCATAACAAGGTGGTCATATAACCTTTTGAAACAAAGGTAGGATTGCAAGATGGTTATAACAACTTTTTGAAACAAAGACATGATTGCCATTCCTGGAACAAGCAGTTCAGAACAATTTGTAATTAAAAAGGTTGTAAAGGCCAATCCTTGAAAAACAGGTTTAATCATAAACAGGAATGAACCTAGTTTGTCTTTACTGTAAGATGGCTTTTAAGCCTAAAATGGAGGTAGGCTGGTTCTTCATTCCCCCTTGTCTTATATGTCCCTGTCAAATCCTCAATAAGGTACTAGCAATCTTTATTTGGGGGGATGGGAATAAAATTTATAATGCATAAATTATACCTGTTTGGTTAGCATAAATAGAAACTTTTTGTTGTTGTTTTTTGAGACAGGGTTTCTCTGTGTAGCTCTGGCTGCCCTGGAACTCGCTTTGTAGACCAGACTGGCCTCAAACTCACAGAGATCCACCTGCCTCTGCCTCCCAAGTGCTGGGATTAAAGGCATGCGCCACCACCACCCAGCTAGAACAAATATTTTCAGACAATATACTCTTGGTATGCCAATAGGTACTATAAGTAGCCATTTTGTCCCTTTGCCAGGGAATTTCCTTGGACCTAATACTCCAGCCCTTCATTAAGGACAAGGGATGCTGTACTCTCCTCTGTAACTACTTCCTGCTGAAATTAGGACACCAATGTCAGGGCCCAGGAAGCTGGAATGTTAGTCAAAGGCCAGGAGGGGATTCAGGCAATGGGGCATTCATCAGAAGCATCTGGCTTGCTGACCCAGCTGAAGAGTCAGGGAGCAATCATAGCTTCTGAACTGCTTCACATCAGCTTTTAGCAAGTCCAGGGATTTTCGGTTTTGTAGAAGTACCTGGGTCTGGGATGGTATAGATCACTTTTGGAGAAGTTTGTAGTCGGAAGCTGAGTTCTGGACGGTGTCTGGACAGATACAGACCAGGGACAGAATTTAAAGGTAAAGAATTAAAGAAAACCTTTATATTTGGAGCTTCCCTCTCAGGAATAGGCAGTAGGTAGGGAAGCTCAGGCTGATGGTTGACAGGAGCATTTATCTGGAGTCCATTTGACCTGTGAGAGGTGGATTCAAGTCTTATGACTTTCTCGATTCCTGGAAGCTTACATTATCATTGTTTGTAATTTGTCATAACTTATTTAGACTTTATATCCTCAGATGTTTATAATTTAAATTATTTTTAGACTTTTGTAATTTATATAAACCTTAAACTTTTTTATCCAACTATTTACCATTAGATATACATAAGCTGTTGATTACTGAGAGCAGTCTTTGCAAAGCAAATTCCTTAAATAGTAAAAGTTACATCTGAAACCTGTTCATCCTTTAATATGAAGCCTGTTAGTACGGCAAACCTGTGTGTGAGTTTGCCTTTTTTATTAGGTGACCTACTTGTTCTAGAAAAGAAAAGCCTAGTTTTTATATGTGAAATGCATTGACCAGGCAGCAGCTGCTGAATTAATGAAGTGCCAGTTAGCTGTCAACACCATCAGAGATCTGAAAAGGACAAATTATAGCAGTAAGTACCATCCAAATGGCCTATGTGTCAATTAAAATGGCAGAGACATACCTCTACCTAGACAGCTCCCCTAGGTTCCCATGGGCTCGATGGCTTCACTGGGGAGAGTGGACTTGGGTCTTCAGCTGTCATACAGGACAGCATCAGCCTTGGGCTACCTACCGGACCCAGGTCTGAGAAATTTTCCTGTGGAGGAGGAACCTGGGGGACTTACATTACTGTGACGAGGCAGAGCAGAGCAATCAATCCAACAGTGTCCACAGCTTGTGCAGGACCCTGGTGGCAGGCGAGATATGGGGCAGTTTTGCCCAGTGGTTAGCATTGCCACAATCCAGGTGGAATGGTCATGTCCTATCTGTCTTCTTTGGAGACCCTAGGGTTCCCAGTACAAGCATGCCTGGAACTAGAGCAGATGGTTGTGAGCCACCATTCAGGTGCTGGGGATGGAGCCTGGGTCCAGGGCAGTCAGCGCTCTTAACTGCTGAGGTGTCTCTCCAGACCTTTGGGGTTTGGTTTGGTTTCATTGTTTCTGAGATTTTGTTTTTGGCTGACTCAGCATTGTTTTGTTTATTTAAATTGAGGAGATGGCCTGGGAAGAAGGTTCCGTGAATAAAGAGCTGACTGCTTGAGCAAGAGAATCTGAGTTTGGATCTCCAGTAACCTTGCGAAACCAGGCCTGCAGAGGGTGCTTGCCACCCCAGTGCTGGGGAGGGAGGTAGAGACACAAGGATCCCTGTAACTCCCTAGGCAGCTGGTCTAGCCAATTGGTGAGTTTCGGGTTCAGTGAAAGACCCTGTCTCAAAACAACGCATGGAGAGCCAGAGAGACAGGGTTTCTCTGGCTTGAGGTTGGTCAGGCTCTTTTCTTTTCTTTCTATTTTCTACTGGTTCTGTCTTTTCTGTTTCTCTTTTCTCCTCTCTTGGCTCTTTGAGTTTTGTTTCTCTTCCTCTCTACTGACATGGCTTCTCTACCTTTCTTCATTGTTACTGTCAAAGTATTGATGTGGGCTGAAACTCAGTGGGTAGAGCACTTGCCCAGCCAGCACACAGCTCTGGGTCCCTTCCCACACCACACAAACCAGACTCAGTGGTACACACCTGTAATCCCAACACCGGGAGGGGCTGTCAGGAAGATCGGGACTTCAAGGTCATCCTTGACTTACTTTGACTCCAGCCGAGGCTACCTGAGACCTATCTCAAAAGAAAAAAAAGGTTAATTCGTGAATTTACAAGGTTGAAACCCTACAACCATCAATTTCCTTCCCAGACATTTTTAGCTTTATGCTACCCACATCTGATTCATAGGAATTGGCGTGTTTGTTAAAACCCAAGCTGCTCTTCCATGCAGTGTGTGTTTAAAATTTGCTTCTTCTCTGATTTACCCTTTCTTCCCAGGTCCTCAGCCCTCCTGGGGTCACGCTCCTGACTGAGTTGTGCCTCCCCGTGCTGGGATTAAAGGCGTGCCCCACCACTGCCAGGCTGCTTTGGTTTTTTAATTTGTCTATTTCTTTCTTTCTGTTGGAAGCAGTGAAGGCATGTCACAGTGCATGCTTGTGAGGTCAGAGGACAGCTTGCAGGGGTCGGTTCTCTCCTTCCACCACGTGGGGCCCAGGGATGGAACTCAGGTCATGAGCCTTGGTTCCAGGTGCCTTTACCCACCTAGCCATCTGAAGGGCCCTGTATGTTTTATTTTAAATGCATATTTTCCTTCCAGAAGTTCCATTGGTATTGGAGTTTCAAACGTGTCAGGGGCTGGTTGGTAGCTCAGTTGGTTAAGTGCTTGCTGAGCATGGCTGAGGGCCCAAATTTGGGCCTCAGAACTCACATGAAGAAGCCATCATGGTGGAGGGCACTTGCAATCTCATCTTGAGTGTCTTGCTATGTAGTTAGGCTAGCCTCAAACCCTTAATCCTTTTACCTCAGCCTCTTAATTTCTCAGAACGTAGCTGTGCATCAATACACCCAGCGTGCGCTCCCCCCACCCCACCCCCCCTGTGTCTCACTATGTCTCTCTGGACGTCCTGAACTTGTTGTGTAGACCAGGCTGACCTCTAACTCACAGAGACGCACCCGTCTATGCTTCCCAAGTGCTGGGATTATAGGTTTGTCCCATCACATTTAACCTAGGCTCTTTACTAAGCCCTTCAAGATTTTGCTACCTAAGACATGAACTTCCATTGTTCATAACTTAATTATAAGAAAATTGAAGCTGGGTGCAGTGGTACATGCCCTTAATCCCAGCACTTGGGAGGCAGAGGCAGGTGCCTCTCTGTGAATTTGAGGCCAGCCTGATCTACAGAGCAAGTTCCAGGACAGTCAGAGTAACATATGTGAGACCCTGTCAAAAAAAAAAGGCCGGGCAGTGGTGGCACACGCCTTTAATCCCAGTACTCAGGAGGCAGAGCCAGGTGGATCTCTGTGAGTTTGAGGCCAGCCTGGTCTACAGAGCTACAGAGCGAGATCCAGGACAGGCTCCAAAACTACACAGAGAAACCCTGTCTCGAAAAACCAAAACCAAAATAAAACAAAAACAAAAGAAAAAAAAAAAAAAGGATAAGATCAAGGCTGTAATCCAGCCTCCTGATTCACATCTCCAAATCTTCCACTACCCACCCCTGCAGGTACCTGGTGATGGGGTTGTGCTCGCCAGAGATTACAAAACATGCACTTGGACCTTCACGACAGGCTGCTGCCTTAAACCCCCCTGCTCTGCACCTTCACTAACTGTGCTGAGAACCCTCCCACAAACCAGACAAGCCAGGCCAGGAGAAAGGGGTTAAGGAGCCCCCCAGGTCTGGGGAGCCACCGCCTTGCTCCTGGGAACAGTCACACAGCCTCCTGACCTCAGCCCCAGCAGGGGTCCTGAGCCAGCCACCACCTGGGCAGAAGGCTGGTCCGAAAAGCCAGCCCCAAGGTGTTTTCTCAAGCTGGCTGAAGAAACAGCCCAGCAGTGTAGCTTCCTGCTGCGATAACCTCTGCGTTCCCCGTGCCCCTTCCCACTTGGCCGGAAGACGACAGGCTCTATCTTACCCCTTACAGGAGGAGAGAGCGTGGGTTGGAATGTGTCTCCTGATAACAGGGTTTGTGTGGGGCTGGGATCGGGGTGGGCTGCCTGTCCCAGGCTCTTGGGGATGTGTGGGGCTGGATGATAAGGGCTCTGCAGGGGCTTTGGAGCTGAAGCGCTGCTCTACAGCTCTGGACCAGAGCTGAGAAAGAGGCCCAGACCTGGATCACATGTGTGGGGAGCTTAGCATGGCTTTGTGCTATGTGGGGTGTAGAAAGGGGAGGGGGAGGAAGGCAACGTCCCCAGCGGGTCCCAGTGTGAGAAGCCTCCAGGAGGCCGTGAAAAGAGGAGCATACCAGATATGAGACTCACGGACACAGCCACCTACAGATACCACATGGAATGACTTAGTTAAACAGCATGTGGTCTTCTGAGCCTGTGGCACAGACCTGGAACCGCAGCGCTTGGGCGGCAGAAGCAGAATGATCTCAAGTTTGGAGACTATCCTGAGCTGTATAGTGAGATCTAGCTCAAAAAATAAATGAGGGCGGGGAGGCAGAGGCATACAGATCTCTGAGTTCGAGGCCAGCCTGGTCTACAGAGCGAGTTCCAGGACAGGCTCCAAAGCTACACAGAGAAAGTCTAGAAAAAAACTAACTAAATAAATAAATAAATAAATAAAAAGAGAGCCTGAGGTATAGCTTAGTTGACAGAGTTCTTACATGCACGAAGCCCTGGGTTTGATTCCCCAACACCTCATAAAGTAGCACTCAGGAATTGGAGGCTGGAGGATCAGAAGTTCAATCATCCCTGGCTGCCGAGTAGATTTGAAGCCAGCCTGGAATAAATAATAATTATTATTATCAATTAATAGTTAATAATAATAAAATGATGATGATGAATGGATATGTGAGTATGAGTTCTGGAATCAGCTTAGGCTTGAGTTCAAAGCCCATCTCATCCATTAGTAGCAGGAGGCTTGTTCTGTAGGAGCCAGTGCCCCTATCCTGAGGATGAACAGGGGTTTTAATGTCTGCCCCCCCCCCAACTCCCAGGAAACAGCTTTCACAGCACCATGTTGGAATTCCAAGAGCCAGGTGGCCAAGGAGTGAGCCTGTTCTTACAAGGCCACCTGAAGGTCTGCAACAGTCATGCCAGGAAGGTGGCAGAGACCTGGGCAAGCTCCTGGAGTCCCAGGCAGGAAAGGCTTCAAAGGCCAAGGAGCCAGAGCTGAGAGCCTGTCTCTGAGGGATCTGTCCTTCCATCCTCCCTTGCACCCGCTTTCTTCCCTGATGACCCATAACTGTCACAGCTGACCCATGTGAATTCCTTGTCCCCATCAGCCAGTGCCTACCCAGAGTGACCAGAGTCCCTGGAACCTAACGCTATGTGCCTCCGATGGCTTAAGCGCAGGGCCCCTAGTAGAGTCCACTCAGCTACGGCTGGGGCCCTGTAGGCGGGTGGCGAGCTGAATCATAGGGCCCCTGGCTTCCTGGATAGGCATGGGCACACAGCAGGCCCTCTACAAAGCAATTTTTTGAAGAATAATTTCTTGTACCTTAGCACCAGAGCTCTGAAGGACGCTGTCTGGGGACAGCCCTGAGTGGGGTGCTGGCCTCTACCTACCATAGAGGGCACAGCCTGAGGTGGACATGCAGGTGGGAGGCACCAAGAGTGTCCCTGCTGCCCTAGGACTTCTGTGTCTTGTGATGCTGCAATTCAAGAGCCCCCTGACTCAGCAGGGTATTAATAGCCCTGGCAGGTTCCCAGGGGACCAACTCTGCCAGGAGCCAGTCCAAAGGACTAGCTGTATCCATGTACCCCTGGCTGCTTCCTCATTTACTCCCCCACAACCCCCTGCTGCCCCAGAGCCCACCCTCCCTAGAAGGAAGCATGGGGTAGACTCCCCTCCCACCTCTAAGCAGTCCCACCTGGAAAGGACCCAGGAGGGCTGACAGGGGACAACACTTGGGCCATAAAGTCAGAGCTCAACTTCAGCCTCTGGTTTCTGATGTGGAGACTCCACATAGGGCTCCATTTCTCACTGTAAAGTGGGGATCTCGCTAAGACTTCTCATTTCTGGTTTTGCTGTGAGGACAAAATGAAGTAGTTGTCACAAAAGGCAAAGCTTGGGGCTGATATCTTGTTTGTTTTCCTAGACAGGGTTTCTCTGTGTAGCATTGGAGCCTGTCCTGGAACTCACTCTGTAGACCAGGCTGGCTTCGAACTCAGAGATCCACCTCTGCCTCCTGAGTGCTGGGATTAAAGGCGTGCGCCACCATGCCTGGCTTTTTTCTTGGGGGTGGGTGGAGGAGGGGGGAGACTGACATCTTGTCATCCCTGTTACCACATCTCTGGGTCTAGACTGGATTTCTGTCCTTCCACGCCCTCTAGTGTCCACAGGTTGTTGCAGCAGCAGCCCTGGCTATGTGGACTCCACATCTTGTTTTTCCTTTTTTGATTTCTTTGTTCTTTTTTCTTTCTTTCTCTCCCTCCCTTCTCTTTCTTTTTTCTTGCTTGTTTTGTTTTGTTTTTGAGATAGGGTCTCCTGTAGCCCAGACTGACCTGCAATTCTCTATTTATCTACAGATGACCTTGAATTTCCTAACCCTCCTTTCTTCTCCAAAGTGCTAGGATCACAGGAAATGCAACCATGCCCCTCCCCGTCCCTTTGGGAGCTCAAGAGTCTGGACAGAGTAGTCTGAGCATCCTTGGGATGAGTCCTGGCTTATGGGATGCTAGGGATGCAACTCTGGGTTTCCAGCATGCTGGGACTAGGACGGCACTCTTCACCTGAGAACAACTTCAGCCCCAGCTGGTGTCCTCTCTGATCCAGGTCTTTGTTATGAATGCACAGCACAGCAGGCAGGGCCCCCTCCCCCTTCCCTCTGGAAGCTCAAAAGACCAGACAGATTGGCTTGGGCATTGTTGAGATGAGCCCTGGGGTCCTGACTCTCAAAGCTGGACAAACCCCAAGGTCTCTGAACTCCTGAGTCTTTATCTGCAAAGAGGCCATGAGACCTTATAGGAGAGTGTTAGGGGGAGGGACAGGAGGAGCCAGGAGGAGGCAGCCAGGGAGGCCACAGCTGATAAGCACAAGAAGAGGAGGAGGATCTGCGTGGCCATAAAGCCCGTGCAGGTCAAGGTTATCAGGACTGGAGTGGGGCCCAGGACAGGAGGCAATGAGACACAGAAGGCTGAATGTCATGATCAGTGTGGGAGAATGCGTAGCAATGACCCAGGGCAGTGTGGCTGTGGAGACCAGTGTCAGAAACTCCCACCCAAGCCCAGCCCTGACCCCACTACCCTCTGTGGCCTGAAGCTAACTTCACTTTCCCCATCTGCAACATGAGGAAGCTGGCCTATTCACAGTTGTCTGTCTGAAACCTGCCTCCCTTAGCCGGGGCTAGCCCCAGTCTGTCTGTGCTACACAGGGACCTCCAGCTAACCCAGGTGTGAGGATCCTGACCTCAGCCAGGGTGTGAGGCATAGATATGATGGAGAATGTTTTGCCTCGATGTGATGATGAGCCTGGGTCTGGGAGTTTAACCCATTCCCTATGTCTGACCCTCTTTGCTTATAGACTGCTGTCGATCAAATTGTGCACCCTCTAAAGTAGATGCACTGTGGTCCTAAACCCAGGCCCCTAAATGTGACCTTGTTTTGCCTTTCCAGCTTTAATGATGCTGCAGTAAGGTCATGAGGGTGGCCCTAGCTTACTAAGATCACTGTCTTTACTTAAAAAAAAAAAAAAAAGGCAGGGGCCAGTAGGATAGCTGAGCAGGTAAGTGTGTTTGCCACAGCCCTGCCAACCTGAATTCAATCCCTAGGAGCTGCACAGTGGAAGAAGTGAGCCAACTCCCAGCAGCTGTTCTCTGACCTGCACACAGGCATCATGGCGTGAACACATTCACACACAAATAATTAAACGTGGAAGGAAAACCAGGCTCATACCAGGCCCCGAGTTCGAGTCCCAATCCCAGCAAAGGAACAAGCAAAGTTAGGGCTGGGGTACTGCTCAGTGGCCAAAGTGTTTCTACTGTGCAAGTGTGAGGACCTGAGTTCAGACCCTCGGGAACAGGGTAAAAGCCAGGAGCAATAGTGTGCATCTGTGATCCCGCTCTGGGTCTCTAATCCCAGCACTTGGGAGGCAGAGGCAGGCGGATCTGTGAGTTTGACGCCAGCGTGGTCTACAGAGTGAGTTCCAGTACAACCAGGGATAACAGAGAAACCCTGTCTCAAAAATTAATTGATTAATGAAAATAAGGTGGAGAAAGATAGCAACAATTGAAAACACACGGGAGCGGGGAGGGCAGAGAGAAGAGGGCGTGAAGGTACAGGAAGAAGGTAGCTTGAACAGATGGATGATGATGGCAGTGGCGCATTTACAAGAAAGGAATGAGAGCCTGAGGCTGCCAGGAGAAAGAAGCAAGACAGCCCTGCCCTGGGTCTTCAGAGAGAGCAAGGCCCTGATCATGCCTTAGCCTTGAACTTCTGATTCCCCAACTGTGAGGCAATACATTTGTGTTGTTTAAGCTCCCCAGTTTGTGGTATTTTGTTACCGAACTAAAGCACAGCGCCCTAGCCCCCAGCCCCCTAGCCCTAATCCTCTCGACAAACCTGAAGCTCACCAGCGAACTCCACAGACACATGCAGCTCCAGCTATCATGCAGGTGTCTGGGGATCCAAACCCGGGTCTTCATGCTCATGTGGCAAGCAGTTTGCCAGCCGAGGCATCCCCCTCCCCCCCCACTCCACCATGTAGTCCTGGCTAGCCTTGAACTTGCTATGCTGCTTTTGCCTCCAGAGTGCTAGAGCCCCACCACACCCTGGAGCCTTTTGTTGTGAGACATTCGTGCTCTGTAGCCCAGGCTGACCTTAAAGGTGCAGTCCTTCTGCCTGCTCCTCCTGTGTCTAGACGGTACTCATTCCCGAGCTCACAGTGCTCAGGCTCTGTGTTCCGATGGAGAGACCAGAGACACCCTAAGCGAACCCTCCTTCCAGAGCCACAGATGGCTGTAACTGGAGCAAATCTAGATCATGTGGCACCCCCTGCTGGCTAGCCTCAGATATAGCACAGTGATCAGCTCCCCAGAGCCCGGGAAAGGTGTTGGCTGGAGATTTATGGTAGGCGGGTGAGGGCACTGCAGGACTTGAAGCTGACAGTGAAGTGCCTGTACCTGCTGACTAGAGAAGTAGGTGAAAATCTCACAGAACCTAGACGGCAAGAAAGGCCCTTCCAAAGAGAGGCGCAGGTCAGGGTAAGATGCAAATATAAAAGGTTGAAATCTCCGTTATAGGTGAGGACCCAGCCTTGGACCCTGACCCATGAATGTGTCCAGGTCTTTGGGGGAAGTGGCATGTTGGTAGCGTTTCCAAGGAGATCAGAGACAGGGGAGATACAGGGTGGGGGAAGGATGCCTGGACACCCAGCCCATGCTGGTGAGATCTCCCCAAGGATGAGGAGACCAGAGCAGGCTAGGGAGTGGACAAGGCGGTAAGTATCCCATGTGTGGCTACAAATCTGTGGATACAAATAAAGTATCTGCCAGGAAAGGTGAGGACTAGATTTCAGAGCCCCAGATCCCAGAGGAGAACCGGCAAGGGTGGCACACGCCTTTGATCCCAGCTCTCAGGAGGCAAAGGCAGGAGGATCTCCATGAGTTCAAGGCCAGCCTGGTCTACATGAGCAAGATCCAGGACAGCCATGGCAATTACACAGAGAAACCCAGTCTTGAGGAAAAAAAAAAAAAAAA
>CABHPR010152014.1:0-12300 GCA_902168415.1 Peromyscus melanophrys | reverse complement strand
CTGGTTAATATGGTTCCTGGGGAGCCAGGCAATGGTAGGGCACAACTTTACACCCAGCTCTCCAAATGCAAAGGCAGGTGGATCTCTGTGAGTTCGAGGCCAGCCTGGTCTACAGAGTGAGTTCCAGGACAGGCTCCAATGCTACACAGAGAAACCCTGTCTGGAAGGAAAAAAAAAAACCAAAGAAAGGAAAGAAAAAGATATGATTCTAATGCAACATGGGAGATTTATCATAGGATCTTGGAAAGCTGAGCTATGGTCCACACTGTTCTTCTGCCTGGTCAATCTCAGCATCCAAAACCATGATGGAGAGAGTAATGCCTACATGCATCCCAGGTCTTAAGGGTCTTGAGGCCATGCCCCAGGGGCAGGTCACAGGCAGGTGGAACAGTTTCTAGGGGTCATGTTTCGAGGTCATAGACAGAACAGATACCCACTAAATGATTCCTGGGTGGTTTGGTTTTGTTAGACAAATTCCCTCTGTGTGGTCCAGACTGGCCTCAAACTATCAATCCTCCTGCCTCCATCCTTCCAAGTATCGAAATTACAAGCAGGTCCCACTGCACCTGGCTCTACCTTGTTGTAAAAAGAAAAATATGGTTGAAGTGGGATTTTGTTTGTTTGGAGACAGTTTCTTGTTGTTGTTTTTTTGTTTGTTTGTTTGTTTGTTTTCCGAGACAGGGTTTCTCTGTATAGCTTTGCGCCTTTCCTGGAACTCACTTGGTAGCCCAGGCTGGCCTCGAACTCACAGAGATCCACCTGGCTCTGCCTCCTGAGTGCTGGGATTAAAGGCGTGCGCCACCACTGCCCGGCATTATTTTGTTTTTTAAGATAGGGTTTTGTAGCTGGAGGGTTTTCCCTCCAGGTCCCCCCAAGCCCCGGCAGTCCGACAGCCCACTTATAAAATAAACACACAGACGCTTATATTATTTAAACTATTTGGCCTAATGGCTCAGGCTTCTAGCTATCTAGTTCTTACATCTTAAATTAATCCATTTCTATAAATCAATACCTTGCCACGTAGCTCGTGGCTTACCGGCATCTTCACATGCTGCTTGTCATGGCGGTGGCTGGCAGTGTCTCTTTCCTCAGCCTTCCTGTTCTCTCAGTTCTCCTCTCTGTTAGTCCTACCTATACTTCCTGCCTGGCTACTGGCCAATCAGTGTTTTATTTATTGACCAATCAGAGCAACACATTTGACATACAGACCATCCCACAGCAGGGTTTCTCTGTGTAGCAGCTCTGGCTGTCCTGGAACTCGCTCTGTAGACCAGGCTGACCTTGAACTCACAGAGATCTGCCTGCCTCTGCCTCCAAGTGCTGGACTGAAAGGTGTTCACCATCACGCCCAGCTCTGGAGACAGGGTCTTATATAGACCAAGATGGCTTCAAATCCTCCATGGAGCTGAGGCTGGCCTTGAACTCTTCCACATCTGCCTCCCAAGTTTTGATGTGGTTTAAGTATCTTGATCCATGAGTTCCCATTTCCTCTCCACTTACCTTTCTATCCTTTGAAACTTGTTAGAGAAATGTGGTTGTTTGTCCCCAACCCTGACATCTGAGTTCTGTACCCATGGTAGGAGAAAACTGATATTCATAAGTTGCCTTCTACCTCTACATACCACACACACACAGAGCAAGTCAATAATGTAAGTAAGGAAAGAAACTACAGATGGTACCGAGCCCTATGTATACAGTTCTTCATATACTATACATATGTGTAAGAAAGTTAATTTACAAATTAGATGCAGTGGGAGATTAATAATAAATCAACAATAACAAGGAAGTAATCAAAGTTGCTTAGACTTCTAGAGTTTATTTATGAAAACTTCCACTAAATATTTGTTTTGAAAGAGTCTAGTGTGCAGCTCAGTGTCTTAGTTAGGGTTTCTATTGCTGTGATGAAATACCACGATGTGAGCAACCTGAGGAAGAGAGGGTTTATTCCACTTCCACATGACAGCTCATTATGGAAGGAAGTCAGGGCCGGAACTCATGCAGGGCAGGAACCTGGAGGCTGGAGCTGACAGAGGCCATGGGGGAGTGCTGCTTACTGGCTTGCTCAGGGTGGCACTACCTGCGATGGGCTGGACCCTCTCACATCAATTGCTGATTAAAAAATGCCCTACAGATGTGCCTGCAGGCCAACCCTACGGAGATATTTCTCGATTAGAATTTCTTCTTCCTAGATCCTACCTTATGTCAAGTTAACATAAAACTAGTGGGCACATCCAGGCTGGCCTCAAACTTGCTATGTAGCCAAGGATGTCCTTGATCTTCTAGTTCCCTTGCCTTCACCTCTCAAGTGCTTGTATGACAGGCCAGTGTCGTTCTGTCTAGTCTATACAGCAATGAGGATGGGACCCAAGGCTTAGTGCATGCTAGGCAGGCATCGGAACAGCCAAGCCACACCCCCAACCCCTCCATTTAGTATTCTCAGATGTGTTTGTTGAAAACTGAATTTAAGCAAAGCTACAGACAAGGAGACTCTGCCGTGGTGCCTAAGGGCCTCGGTCACTGTTCTATTGCTGTGAAGAGACACCATGGCCAGGGCAACTCTTATAAAAGAAAACATTTAATTGGGACTGGCTTAGAGTTTCAGAGGTTTAGTCCATTATTATCATGTCAGGGAGCATGTCAGCACACAAGCAGACCTGGTGCTGGAGCAGTAGCTGAGAGTTCTAAATCCGGTTTGGGCTTTTGAAAACCTCAACAAGGCCACACCAACTAATTCTTTCAAAGAGTGCTACTTCTTGGTATTCAAATCCATGAGCCTTTGGCGGCCATTTGTATTCAAACCATCTCACTAAGGGTGTTTTCCTCCCCCAGGAATCAATGTTTCCATGAAGTGACACACTTATTTTATGTGGTGGTTTGAAAGAAAATGGCCCCCAAAGGGAGCTGTGGCCTTATTGGAGGAAGTGTTTCACTGTGGAGGTGGGCTTTAAGGTCTCATATATGCTCAAGACATGCCCAGTGAGACAGTTCATTTCCTGTTGCCTGTGCAAGATGTAAAACTTCTCCAGCACCAAGTCTGCCTGCATGCTGCCACATCCCACCATGATAATGGACTGAACCTCTGAACTGTAAGCCAGCCCACTAAATGTTTTCCTTTATAAAAGTTGCCGTGGACCCCCCCCCCCAAAAAAAAAGCTGGACAGTGGTGGTGTATGCCTTTAATCCCAGCACTTGGAAGGCAGAGGCAGGTGGATCTCAGTGAGTTCGAGGCCAGCCTGGTCATGCTGTCTCTTCACAGTAATAGAAACCCTAACTAAGACACCGTATCATCCAGTATCATCTAGTTCACCTTGGCTTTGGGGTATAACAAAACTTAAGAAAGCATACTTCAAGGGGCTGGGCTCAGGTGGAAGAATGCTAACCTCCCACACATGAAGCATGATCCAGTTCCCAGCACCACATAGGCCTGACATGGTTGTACACACCTGTAACACCAGCATTCAGGAGATGAAGGCAGGAGGACTGGAGACTTAAAGTCTACCTTAAATTCACATCGAGTGTGAGGCCAGGCTAGGCTCCATGAGACAAGTGGCTAGCATGTTTAATCCCAACACTCTCGAGGCTGATGCAAACAAGCCTGAGTGAATTCCTACAGGGTGAGTTCCGGGACAGCCAGGGCTGTTATACAGAAGTTGCTTTTTGTCTATAGCACAGCAGCTGCTCCTGATCCTACCGCTGCTTTGGCTGCTGACTGCATCCCATGGCTGCTGCCTCCCCACAGGGGGACAAATGTTGTTTTAACTAAGTCTCTATCCTTTATTTTACCAATAAAGACTAGGGAGCCAGATGCTGGGGTGAAAACCTGCTAGCTCAGAAATACAGGTAAAGCAGCTGGGTGACCTTCCTCCTCAGCTGTCGTCTCAGAGAGTTTCTCTTACACTGTCTGAAACAAAAACTCTTCCAACCAGATGTCCCTCCCTTCTACTTCCTGTGCATCTCTCTCTCCATCCTCCTGACTTCCTCCCACTCTCTATGGTTTGTTCCTATTAACTGGTTGCTTACTCTGCCTCTCTACCTATGGTTGATTTTACTTAATGCAATCTTGGGGTTCACAATGTGATCAAATATCCCACAACACACAGAGAAACCCTGTCTCAAAAAACAAAAACAAAAAACAAACAGCGAGATGTTCCATCAGGGAAAGCCACTTCTTGCTAAGACAGGTGGCCTGAGTTCCATCCCTGGGACCCACAGAGAATAATGCTCCCCCAAGAAGCCACAGGTTGCCAAATAAAAAGCCCAGTGACAGGTGTGAGATGCCTCCCCTCAAGTTGTTGGTTGGGACAATCTCAGAGACTCCAAAACAATAGTCACCATAACGTGATGGTAAGATCCTATTGCTAAAAACAGCACATGCCTTGGTCACAGGAAAGCTTCTTGCTAGACATCCTAGCACCAGAAGGTGCTGAAGGGAGCATCAGTCCCCTACAGAACTGTGGGCCCTGTTGGCTACAATAATGACTCGTGGCCAGATAAGCTCTTAGGTGCAGTAGTGGCGTGAATGTTCTGGGGTAACCAACCACTTTCTGGGTAGCTTTAAGGCCTGATCCAGAGGAAAAACACAGGTCTGGTGCTGTAAACCTGACTGAAAACGCATGGTTGGAAGCTCATAGGACCCAGGGGTAAGCATACTACCATCATTTCGCTGAATAGATACAATAGCAAACTGCCTTCTAAATTCCTATCTCTAAAAAACTCAGATATGGTGGTGTATATGGAGAGGCAAAGCCAGGAGGATCCCTGTGAGTTCAAGGCCAGCCTGGTCTACGCAGAAAGTTTCAAGGCTACATAGTGAAAAAAAAAACAATAATAATAAATTCCTATCTCTACACTCATAGATTAGTGCAGCTGACATCAACAGAGATGTTCTTTGTGCAAAATATGGTGGTTAACATCACAACTAGTCCAAGTACCGAGATTGTCTGTGGAGTGCTTAACTACAAATGGGACATCTGTATCATACCCCCTCTCCCACAAGGTCCATTGAGAAAGAGGAGGTGGAAAGATTATAAGGCATGGAATATTCCTTTACACTGTGTGAATATATGTCACTATGATTGGTTTAATAAAGACTTTAACTGGCCAGTGGTTGGACAGGTAGAGGTTAGGTGGGACATGCAGACAGAAAGAGAGAAAAAAGAAGAGGGGAGGAGTCGTCTCAGGAGTCATGAGGAGATGCAGAGAGAAGCAAGATGAAACTGTTATGTTGAAAAAAGGTCCTGAAGGGGGCTGGAAAGATGGCTCAATGGGTAAGAGCACTGGCTGCTCTTCCAGAGGTCCTGAGTTCAATTCCCAGCACCCACATGGTGGCTCACAACCATCTATAATGAGATCTGGTGCCTTTTCTGTCATGCAGGCATACATGCAGGCAGAACACTGTATACATAATAAATAAATATATCTTTAAAAAAAGAAAAGGAAAGAAAAGAAAAGAAAAGAAAAAAGGTGCTACCATGTGGCAGAGTGTAGATAAGAAATATGGGTTAATTTAAGTTATAAGAACTACTTGGAGTTGGGGATTTAGCTCAGTGGTAGATCAATTGCCTAGCAAGCACAAGGCCCTGGGTTTGGTCCTCAGCTCCAAAAAGCAAAACAAAACAAAACAAACAAAAAAAGAACTAGTTAGTAACAAGCCTGAGCTATTGGCCAAGCATTTATGATTAATAAGTCTCTATGGGTTACTTGGGAACTGGCAGTGGGACAGAAAATCCTGCCTACATATGGTGCCCAAACATCCAGCACCTACATCCACATAAGACCTGAGAAAGCTTACCAAATGTTCCAAACACACAAAAATGGAACCAAACATGGCTTTCTATTCTCATGTCTCTCAAGCTGGTACAGAGATGCATCAGGCCTGAGGGCTTGAGCAGCCAGCTTGAGCATCACCAGAGCAAGTCCTGCCAGCAGGCCATGAACTAAGTTGCATGGCAGGTTTACATTTTGCTCATGCAGAGAGAAAAGATTACAGATACACAGTAAAGACAGATCCAGATGGAAAAAACACTAAATGGGTCACAGTGTGTTTAAAAATGAACATAGACTTGGGAGAGAAAATAGAAATGGTATTTACAATCATAGAAAAAAAAAAAGAATGCCAGACAGCAATGACACATGCCTTTGATTCCAGCACTGGGAAGGCAGAAGCAGGTGGATCTCTGTGAGTTCAAGTCTAAAGAGTGAGTTCCAGGACAGTCAGAGCTGTTGCACAGAGAAACCTTGTCTAAAAAAAAAAAAGAAGAAGAAGAAGAAGAAGCTGGGCAGTGGGCAGTGGTGGTGCACACCTTTAATCCCAGCACTAGGGAGTCAGAGTCAGGTGGATCTCTGTGAGTTCGAGGCCAGCCTGGTCTACAGAGCAAGATCCAGGACAGGCACCAAAAATACACAGAGAAACCCTGTCTCAAAAAACCCAAATAAATAAATAATAAATAAATAAAGCCAAAAGAAAAAGTTTAAAAATAATAATGTCTTTAAAGAAAGAATAAAGAAATATAAAGGGGAAAAGCCACACAAAGATGGAAAATACACAGAGAGTCTTTGAATTTTCTGATTGCTAATGAAGAAATGACAGCTGCTAAGACACAATGGATCATAAAAACTGCTGGATTAAACCAACCTATGTATTTTTAAAATGTCTTGACTTCAAATGAAAGTCAATATGTTATTTTGGGGAAGAGGTATTTCATTTCCACAGGAAATGAGAGGCTGTGGATTCATTCCAGATTGATATGGATCCGGTTTGATCTGGGAAGATGCTCTGAAAAATCCTGGCTACAGACATAAAGAAAGAAACCTAGAAAATCTACAAAACATATAACATATTTTACCTGCGCAAACATAAAATAAAAAAATCATCTTTGGCTGACTTGTGTACAACGCACAGTCTATACTTGCATTAATGCAGATAATGTATGTTACCTTTAAAAGTTTATGTGTTTTCAGAACAAGGGGACCAGACACCAATGAAAATAGATGACCTAGGTGATCCAGCATCCAGAACAGCTTCAAGGCTGCTTGCTGGCTGAGATGGACTAGCCTCACAGACTACTCCAGCCAAGACTTAATCATTATCCTAATGTTCTCAAGATTCCCCCAAAGATTCCATTGCCCCCAAACACCAGGAAGCAGTCTGGAAAAAAACAACACCTACATTCCCAAAAGATTGGTTATGTATGCTTGTTGCCATTTGAGGGGGGTTGGTCACAAGTTGTTATTAGTCATAATGAGGGAAAAAAACTAAACAAAAGAGAGTTAAATTCAAAGATCTCTTTCTAAAGGAAAAAAGGGGATAGGAATGATAAGGGAAAAAAAGAGTTAGATTATTAAATCTCCTTTAATCCAAAAAAACAACTATTTTGATATTTTACATAGGTATGGATTTTGGTACAAATTTAAACTTATTTTTGCTATATTATATGTATGTTTCTACTCTTGTTTGGGGTATTGTGCTTATGCAACTCATTTAAAAATGTAATGTATAATTTAAAAATATAGGTTAATAGTCATCTATAATAATCATCAAACTTGTAGTCATATTAGGTATGTTTTCAAGGCTAAACAGATACATTTAGACAGATAGATAGTCTTCAAACACCTCAAAGACCTACAAAATATGGCATTTAATATGTTCAATAACCTGGAACTTTTCATGACAGTGAGACATGTCTGCTCCTGACAGCACCAATTTACTTTAAAAGAAGATGATGAGCATCCAAGAACCTCCATATGGAGTTTGCTTTCTTTATGGCAAAAGCTAGCCATTTGGGCAAAGAAACTGCCCTTGCTTCAATTACTGACAGTATACTGTCCAAACTGGACCAGCAGGATGCAAAAGAAAGGGACTGCCAAACTTTGCCCAGACAAGGAAGGACAGTCCTTCCAAATTCCCTGCCTCACAAAAATGTCTGTCAGATAGAGTAGGCCTGTAGACCAAAGTTGGATGACCAAACATTACAAGAAGAACTTTGGGTGACTGTCCAGGCAGCCAGATGTCCCTGTCGTTAGGTGACATTACACCCTTCTGGGGTCTTTGATGGGCTAAATAATTAGACTTAAAGTTCTCCTTAGTTATGATAAAAGGTAAATTAGATATAAAACTTTAGACTCACAAAGATAGATACACAATAGAGTACTTCCTCTAATTTTTGTTTGTTTGTTTGTTTTTTGTTTTTTTGAGACAGAGTTTCTCTGTGTAGTTTTGGTGCCTGTCCTGGAACTCACTTTGTAGACCAGGCTGGCCTTGAACTCACAGAGACACACCTGCCTCTGCCTACTAAGTGCTGGGATTAAAGGCGTAAGCCACAACCGCCCGGCTACTTTCTCTAATTTTGCCAAATACAAATGGACTGGATATTGTAACTGCTATTCTTACTTGATAACTGTTTTTGTTGTATATAATTTTATTATGTTAAAGTTAAAACCTTCCTTTTTAATTAAACAAAAAGGAAGAAATGCTGTGGAATAATCCTTCTGTACACTGTGAAAATGTGTTGCTTTCATTGTTAGTAAAAAGCCAATTGGCTGATTGTTGGGGCAGAGAGAATGCTGGGAAGAAGGGGTGGAGTCAGGAGAGTCACAAGCCAGACCAGAAGAAGCAGCATGGGAAGTTCATAGATGAGGTAAAAAAAAAGCCTCGGGGCAGCACATAAATTAACAGAAATGGGTTAATTTAAGTTGTAAGAGCTGGCTGGAGACAAGCTTAAGCTATTGGCCGAACATTTATAATTAATAAGAAGTCTCTGTGTGTTTATTTGGGGAGCAGCTGGTAAGATCCAAGAGGCTGGGAAATACCAGCGTGAAACATTGTCTCCTAGACATAATAGAACCACTATATAAAACATGTACTTTCAGCAGCTGTGGCTTTCTGCACAAGATAAAGTCAGCTAGTATTCCTGCATGGAGTGTGGGGAAACTGATGCACTTTACTCCTAACAGAGGAGCTTTTGACAACCATGTTGCAGTGGATGGCACCACACCCTGCAGTATATGGGTAACCCAAATCAGAGTCTGTGGGTTACTAAACCCACAAGTTGGGAGGGGTAGGGGTGGAAAGAGGACCCGGGAGGAGTGAGGGGAAGAAATGTGACATGAATGTGATCAAAATATACTGTTTCTAGGTGCTGGAGAGATGGCTCATAGGTTCAGTGTTGTTATTTGTTTTTGCTCTTTTCTTGTGGGGGCCGGCCACCCAGCTCCCAAATAAGTCACACACAGAGGTTTATTCTTTTTTTTTTTTTTTTTTGGTTTTTCAAGACAGGGTTTCTCTGTGTAGCTTTGGAGCCTATCCTGGAACTCACTCTGTAGCCCAGGCTGGCCTCGAACTCACAGAGATCTGCCTGCCTCTGCCTCCCAAGTGCTGGAATTTAAGGCGTGCGCCACCACCGCCTGGCAGAGGCTTATTCTTAATTATGAATGCCCAGCCTTAGCTTGGCTTAGTTTCTTGCCAGCTTTCCTTAACTTACTCCATTTATCTTCTGCCTCTGGGCTTTTCCCATTCTCTTATTTCTATAAATCTTACTCTTACTCCATGGCTTGCTGTGTAGCTGGGTGGCTGGCCCCTGGAGTCCTCCTCCTTCTCTGGCTCCTAGATATTTTCACTTCTCCATCTTTTTTCTTATCTTCCCAGATTTCTCCCTCTATATATTCTTTTTGCCTGCCAGCCCTACCTATTCTTTCTCCTGCCAGGAGTTCAGGGCCAGCCTGGTATATAGAACAAGTTCCAGAACAATCAGGGCTACACAAAGAAACCTTGTTGGGGGGGGGGGTGGAGGGAAGAAATGCCTCCATAAAATCAAGCTGTAGGGAAGCCTGTGGCACATTTCTTATATAGTGATTGAAGGGGACCATTGAGGATGGGACCATCCTTGGGCTGATGGTCCTGGGTTCTATAAGAAAGCAAGCTGAGCAAGCCAGTAAGCAACACCGCTCCATGACCTGCCTCCAGGTTCCTACTCTGCTTGAGTTTCTGTCCCATCTTCCTTCAGTGATGAACAGTGATGTAGAAGTGCAAGCCAAATAAACTCTTTTTTTCCCCAAGTTTCTTTCTCTTTTCTTTTTCTTTCTTTCTTTCTCCCCCCTCCCCCAGACAGGGTCTCACTATGTAGCTCTGGCTGTCATGGAACTCAATTTGTAGACCAGGCTGGCCTTGAACTCACAGAGATCCACCTGCCTCTGCCTACCAAGTACTGGGATCAAAGGCGTGCACCACCACTGCCACCCAGCCCATCTACAAGTTTCTTTGGTCATCACAGCAATAGCAACCCTAAGACACCTTCACGTGCTTTCTTTTCTCAGGCCACTTGTGACCCCTCCTTTATCTCTCCTCCACCCCTAACTCCTAACACCAGGCTTCCTGCACTTGGCCTACTTCTTTAGAGAGTCAAAGTGCTGTGAGTTTATCACCAGGCCCAGGGCTCATGGTCCCTTCCCCATCTTCAAAGAGTTTGACCATCACTTCTGCAACTATGGTCACATTTGAGGATTTCACTGGGTTTTCTGGGATCATCCAAGATGGCCCCATATGTCAAGACCCTCACTTACATCCACCCAATCCCTATGTAGGTTCAGTAACAACACACAAGTGCTGGGGATTAATGAGGATCTGCACACCTCTTTTTGGAGGGTGGGGAGGGTGTTCTTTTTGGTCACAGCTGTTATAAAGCTTGGTGTATAAGTATTCTTTCTCTGAAGACAGCCGGTCCACTTTGATCAATGTATGTATGACGTGTCTGCATGCACTTGTGAGGCCACAGGTCAACCTTAGATGCCTTCCTCAGTAGCTCTCCACCTTTTTATTTTTTAAATTTATTTTTATGTGTGTGAGTAGTTTGTTTGCGTGCATAGATGTGCCTCATGTTCATGCCTGCTGCCTTTGAAGGTCAGAAGAGGACATCAGATCCTCTGGAACTGGAGCTCCAGAGGGTTGTGAACCACCATGTGGGTACTAGGAATTGAACCCAGGTTGCCTGCTGTTGTGGGATAATCTTTTTGTACACCGTGAAGATGTGTCTCTAGCTAAGACACCTTCTGATTGGTTTAATAAAGACCTGAATGGCCAATAGCTAGGCAGGAGAGAATAGGCGGGACTTCCAAGGAGAGAGGAACTTTGGTAAGAATCTGAGGTGTGTGAGATTAAGCCAGCCTGACGTGGAGGGAATCAGACGTACAGTATGGAGGAGAGGTAACGAGCCACATGGCAGAATGTAGACTAATATAAATGGGTTAATTTAAGTTATAAGAGCTAGTTGGAAACAAGCCTAAGCTGAGACCAAGCTTTCATAGTTAATAAGAAGTCAAAACCACTGAGTCTTCCACTTTATTTTTTGAAACAGATCTCTTACTGAACCTGGAGCTCACCAAGCTAAACAGACTTGCCAGTGAGCTCTGGGGGACCCTTCTGTCTCTGTTCCCTGCCCCCAGCTCCAGGGTTCCTTAGGTCCATAGCCACACTGAGTTCTTTATAGTGTGCAGGGAATCCTATTCAGTGCCTCATGCTTGCATAACTATCCTTTACCCACTGAAGCTGCCTCCCCAGCCCTGGCTTATGTCATTTTCTATAGTCACCCACAGGGCTCAGGACCAGCAAGATGGTCCAGGGGATAAGGCATCTGCCGCCAAGCCTGAGGACCCGAGTTTGATCCCCATGGTGGGAGGAGAGAGCCAACTCCCAAAATTTATCCTCCATGGTGCACAATGCCCACACACATACACGAAATAAAATACAAAAGTGGCCTTGGTTTTCATTTCCCTGGTGACTCCTGGTAACCAGCATTTTCCTGTGTGCCCATTTGGCATCTCTTCTGGGAACTGTCTATTCAAATTCACTGCCCATTCTTTTTAGTTCGAGGCCAGCCTGGTCAGCCAAGCTATTCCAGAACAGCCAGAGAAACCTTGTCTTGAAAAGCAAAAAGTGTTTGGGGTAGGATTTGCTTTCTACAAGTCCCAGAACTTCAGATACTCCTGCTGGTCACACTTTTCCTGGACCTTTATCTTTCCTAAGTCCCTCCCTCTCTTGCCACCAGAGACGGGTTAATAGACCAAGAAGGCTGTCAGCAACTGGCCTTTGAGGAGTAGGATATGGAAAAGAGTTCGGTGGAAAAACGGCTTGCCATGAAAACATGGGGACCTGAGTTTAATCTCCAGCACCCATGCATGGTGGCAAACCCCAGAGCTGGGAAGGCGGAGACAGGAGGATGACTGGGACTCGCTGCCAAGCCGACTTATCCCAGGCAGACCCGGGCCAGAGTGAGAGTCCCTGTCTCAAAAGCACAAGGTAGACTGCCA